>JAANDH010000220.1:3061-47658 GCA_011799765.1 Nymphaea thermarum | reverse complement strand
TATATATAGATGCACAGAGAAAATATGTGCACACTCGGAAACAAATTGACAATCATGGGAAGCAAATATGGATGTGCTGTAGTGCTCACCGGCTTCCTTGTTATTTTGTGTCGAGTTCGAAAATCTTTATCAAGACAATATTCAGTGACAAACCAGCTACTCGGAGTTCCTCCGGGATGAAAGAATTGAAACACTGTCTTGGTTCCAAATACTTCCTTTCCACCCTCACACATCACTGTTTCAGTTCCACCATGTTGTCTCCAAGTCCCTTTACTGTGCTTTCTTGTTTCGGTTTTCGTGGTCACGAAGGTAGACTCTTTGTTCGCGACAGAAATTTCTGTAAGAAAAAATGCCAAAAAAGCAAATGCGATGTTAGCGACAAACTCTAAAATGGATTATACGTCTATGCCTAACCGGATTTATCGATATGCAAGGAAAAGCATCTTCTTTTAACTATTTGTATCTACATTTAGGGAGCATTGGCTGATGGCCACCGGTTATTTTGGGCAGATTCTTGGAACACCGTGTGACATTATTTTATGAATTTGCCTCAATTTTTAATATAAGTTTGTGAAACAGCTATATGTTGCCAAACAGCAGATCAATTGACATCATCAAACTTCAAGGCTAACATCACGACCCTATCAAAGATTAACTTATATAAAACTTTCTTTTTCCGATTAAAGCTTCCAAATAAGAGATATAGAAGAGCTTGCAGCACCAACCGTATAAGTATGAAATCGAGAAGCCATATACATCAGCCTCTGGATACGGTCCTTCAGATTTTTGACTCTCTGCGATCAAGGACATCAACCTGGTGTCTTCGTCAGCCATGGCCAAAAATCAATGTAATCTGTTGTCTCTCTAGCCGCCACACTGAACGGCTATTTATACTTTGAAAAGAAGAAGAAATATTTTTCTCTTTGGTTAATTGTTTCCGAATATATGACCTGCATTTCCTTCCATAACCCAAGTAAATCTAATTTCATTTAGAGCGTCACAGCTTAATCCCTCACATAGAACCAATCTTTTCTATCCATACATAACCATCAATAAAAATCTTGTAGATGATATCAATCTTTTTTATCCATGTATAAAATCTTACGAAATAAATTACACACTCAGATCTTGTAAGGTATTAAATACATTACGAAAACATGGCTTCTTCAAACTCAACTCAAGTTGAACTCGTTTCTGTTAACTCAACATGTCTTATTTCTTTTAACTAATTCAACTATGAGAGACCATCTAACAAAAATCCAAAGAAAGAATGAAAATACTCAGCATCCAAATGTCCAATAAAGAAAAACAGAGCAACAAAACATCTTTCATTCTTGACATTTTTGTAGTCAAGGGACTTGAGTCGAGACGAGTTTAAACGAGTTGAGTTCTGGCAACTCGAACTTGACTCGTTTAACATTTAAAACGTAAATTTAAAATTCTAGTTTGACTTGTTTATCAACAATTAAAACTCTAATAGAGTTTTTATGAGCGAGTTTGAGTTGATCCCAAGTTGCGTAGTTGACTCGTTGTGCATACCTACATGGTGGTGGGTATGGAGGCGGTATTAGTTTTTTCACAACCTCGCGAAAGCATCAGTTTGAGAAAACCAATTTTTTATGGAAACTCTGATTTCAAGCCATCCAAACGTTCCGAAAAATGAATTTTGGAAGTTGTTTTGCCGCCAAAACGCCTTTTTTGGGTGTGCAATCAAACATGCACATAGAGTCGGCATTAGACTAATGATATGAATTCTTTTTTATAAGCAAGTTGGAGTTGGGGAAACCCTTTTGGAGCAATACTAAGATTATGGGTGTCTACTGATTGGATTCAAAATGGTTATACCCTTTTCCATATTTGATTTATCAAATGTCTACATATCCTGATTGATTAAGTAATGTCTTATATCATACCCAAGTTTTAAATTGATAATTGAAACCTAATTTCAATCGTAACTGAATCCAAAGTGCATTATAATGTCTTAAACACCGACTTCCAAAATTAATTGATGTTAGTTAAAGGAAACTTTAACTGGCTATGTTAATATTTATGATTTGACTAGATATGAACGTAAAACAAAATCCAGATCTTGTCTCGAATGCCATCCATTAAAGACATTAACAGTCTTAACTTTTTGAAAAGGAAGTTTAAAATTTTTTCATATCTGACATTTTATTTAAATCCACTTAGCTTTGTATCTAATCCAAACCTGATCCACTGGCATCCCTAATCAAATATCATATATAATAATTTTTTTGCCATAAAAACCTTTAACGTCGAAGGTAATACTAAGAAATGCGCAGTTCCTCTTAATTTCAAGCAACTTTGTTATGATCTTCATGTATATCTTCCAACAGGGTGGTGGAACTGCCAACACCGGAACTCATGTTAACATGAAAGACAACGTGTAGTTGAGGACAAAGATATGTGATGTACTGAATGTTCTGATTACCAGCTTCATGACCCAACTTTCTAATCCTCCATATAGTTTGATGGAACATGATCGCTAGCCACATCATGTGAGATTGCAAAAGCATGTCACGTCAAATCCATAGAGTAATCAAGCATCTCCCAAAAAAACTATAGTGCTAGCTGAGTAAGTTGACATTTAAAGTATTGCCTGTTCTTTGTTTGAGTAGCCTCAGATGGGGTCTTCGAAGCGATCTTTCAAGCTGCAATGGAATTTTTGCCTAGTCCCCAAAAGGTGTGTCAGTCAACGGCGAAGACGAAGCTAGAAATTTTTCATAGGGGTCGAATTAAAGTTTTTAAAATTTAACAAAAGTTAAAATATCATTTTTCAAAATTTTTATATATAATAATGAAAAAAAAAATTGACGTGCTTGTGTGGCAGCAATGTGTGTGTATCAAGACTGAAGCAGTATTAAAAGTCCCTATATGCATTCAGCTGCCTGCGCTACAAAAAAAAAAACGAGGATTTAGTCGAAAAACGTTGGTAAAATAAGAAGTGACGTTGGTGACTGTGGAGGTCGTCGGTGAAAATAATACAGGTGAAAGCTATAACCAACATTTTCGCGGCACATTCGTAGGTATAGGCATGTTCACTGACGCGTGTTTAACGTAGATAAATAAATGATTACTTAATAACGACTACTGTCGACACAATGCAAGACGCAGGAAAAAAAAAATCGACACCCAATTGGACGTCGATAAAAAGTTACCGACAGCTGCCTAGCTAATTTACCAGGCCAAGAGGGAAGTCGCAGTGTTCTTGGTACTCAAGATTAACTAATAAAAAACATGGAATCACTGACCGAGAGATGTTGGGCTGTCGATGAAAGTCGCTTTGTAAACTGAAGTTTTCCTCCTTGATGCAGAAGCGTTCACGTCAAGTTGAGCCAAGTTTGGATACGTAAGGTTTCTTGTTTCCGTTCCGTTGAATTTCTGCCATGTTGCTTAAATTTATGTGGTCGATGGAGATGCGATATTAGGACAACAGTTGGCTTGCTCATCAAAACTCCAATCAATCTCCAATCAATCTCCAATCAAACTTTATAAACTAGTCAAGTTTGAGTTCAAATGTATTCTCAAAGCGTTAGAGTCGACTTCCAGTTGTAAAAACTCACTCATTTAAAGACTTAATCAAGCTAAAGAAATTGATTAAACAAGTTAAACGAGTCGAGTTCAAACTCCACGTTGTATCGTCGCGTTGAGCTCGAGATTGTTTGAATAGAATTTGAGCTCAAGTTTTCTAAGCGAGTTGAGCTTAAGCTGACCAAACTCGAGACCGACATGCTCAAGTGCAGCCATAGCGTGCCCTCTCTAATACCAACTATGATTGAAAATTCAGTTATTGATCCATTTAAATTATCGGAAATCTGACGGCAGACCAAGTACGTTGAAAATTTTTTGAAAACATAAATTCGAATTTGTAGGAGTATACTACTAATTTGTTGCAGCTGTTGATTTTTCAACGACACCGATGGAAATTACAAGTAAAAAATAAAGAAATTCTATGAAACTACAGCCAGAATCCAACGACTAAAACGGATTCAAAAAAATTTCTTAATTACATTAAGAGGAATTTAAAATTTTGAATTCAAAAAATAATGATGCAGTTAAACGTTAACAAAGAAAAAAAATGTCAGATTCAACATTAACGAAATGAAGAAAAAAACTCGCAACTCAAAGTCCATTTCTGTCCCAGAAATACCCATCCAATAATTCAGAAACAGGTCCAGTAGTTGAAAAAAAAAAAAAAAAAAAAGGATCACTACTCACTTGATCTTAACCCGGTCTGATTACAAATATAAGCCCAGTCATGCTTTAGGTAACATGGACTTTCCATCTCATTGCAGCTTATGCTAGTCATCACGCTCCACCATGCACCAACCTGTGAGCCAGCAACCGTGAGAATAGAATGTACGAACAAAAGGCGACTTAGCTACCGACAGCATAAATTAGTATTAGGTAAGGCAAACGAGAAATAATACATCGTCAATTTGACTTCATCTTGAACAAAACTGAAATATAATCAAATTTTTCATATTTCAACAGTAATAAAGGACTCATGATTATATTACATAGAAAAACAACGTTCAGATAAAATATCGCTTACACAGACTGCATGTATGTTGTTCGACTGACAGATATAATACTTTGGTTACATCTAGGTATTTGATTGAAGCGAAGCCAATATGTAACATTGAATACATTCAAGTTTATAAAGAACCACGATCGGAACTTCACTCTTGTGTATGGTCTAGCATCAAAAACTGGAGCAAAAGCCATCCAATTACTCAAAATCTCCGTCAGACTGAACAAGCAGCGGGCTAGATGGAGATCTATCCTCCACTTTTTGATCTTCCATTTTGCCTTCCTTCAACCTCTTACTTTGGGCCCTTGTGGGAATGGCACGCGCAGGTCCCTTTCTTTTCAGCTTATTTTTATCTGCAGTTACGGCCTCGTGAACTTTAGCAGAAGCATCAGCTTCCTTTGCTTCTGCTGGAGCATCAATGTTTTCCTCAGATTCATAATTTAAAGGAGGTTCAGGACTTTCTCCACCATCCATCACCTTTTCTGCATCTTCACCTTCGCTAGATTCTAACATATTGTCCTCCATGTCCTTTTTTATTTTCTCAATCGCTGTTTGCAGATCTAAGTTAACCTGACACAATTTACAAAAAGATGTAAGCTTTTAAGACCATAAAAATCCCAAAGATCCAACCATAATAGTTGAAGTCGACAATGTCTCAATAGTGTCTAATAGAACATGAGGTAATTTGTGGTAAATAAAATTAAACAATTAAAATAATTTGAATAATAGAAACACAAAGATAACTCATTGCTTCGCCACTAGTACCAAGATGTACGATACCTGGGGGTTCTCAAAAAATCCTTCAATATTTTGTGTACAAGTAGGACACTTTCTGATGGCTTTCTGTGTTCTCAGGCTCCGGCCACCAGCAGAACTTCTCTCTCTGATTGGTGGAAAAGCGGCCTCCAGACATGCTTTACAGAAACTATGGCCACAAGAAGTAGTAACTGGAAGAGTCATAAGCTTGCGGCAAAGACAACAGAGGATTTCTGCAGAGCAAAAAGTTAAAAGTTTGAAAATTTCAAAATTTAAGTTCCACTAATTTAGGATCAAATAGATAAATTAGGTTAGATGCTTATAATTTTGTGATCATTCCAACAAAATAAAAATAGCATTCTCAGGCAAGACCAGAACGTCAATTAAACAACTTAAACCTGAGCTCGGTGCTCTGCCTCTCCAAGAACACAGATGAAAGAAAGAGGGAAAACCAAAAAGCATAACTTTGCATGTCTTTAATGTTGTCATATCATGTCCACAGAAGCATTTGTGAACTACAAGTACAGCAGAGAACTGACCTGGAGGGAACCAGGTGACTTTCTTGCCAGAGCGTGCCTTTCTTGATTTATGGTTTCCACCACTTTGATCATGCAATTGCCTCCTACTTCGAGGTGGAGGCTGCTTCCAAAACCAACCTTTCCCTTCCTATGTTTGAAAAACAAAAATCATAAATACATCATACACCACATAAAATTTAAGAAAGAAAACAGCACAAACCATAACGTCAGAAAGCAGGAAAAGGAAAAAAAAGTAATCATAACGTCAATACGTTCCCTAAATTACCAAAAAGGCTTATTTTCCATCACAGAAGGAATATTATTAATGCTTACCCTAATAAGCAAAAAATTCATCAAAAACCAAACAAATTGAAAAAATCATCGACACTTCCCCGTAGGGACAATTGATTGATGGCAAAGTTTTGCAAGTGGGACCAATCGATTTCACCTAAAACAGAGAAACACATCAGAAGCTATCGATATTACAGGTTGCAGCATCACAAATATGCTCACCTATAAATATATTGCTATATATGTTTTTGAAGATTTATGTAAACGTGCAATAGTATTTTTTATTGCCAAACTAGGTCATACGATAGAACTATAAACTACAAAGGCCAAAATACAGCAAAATGACAAAAATCTGTAAACGAAATTGGTTCCTCCAGCGGCATACACAAGTCACAAGCAATGAAGCATACTTGCCATGCTATGTGAACACAGTTGAATGTGAGAGCTAACAAGGAAATTTTTAAAACTCTTACATGAAGCAGCATTGAGGCTTCACAAATCATAAGCCTATATATTCTAAAACACAGTCAAACAATATACTAATAAAAAACACTTCTGCAGCTGACAGACAATAATAACAACAATAGTAAAAAGCAATCATGGACAAAATTATATCACCAAATGTTACTTAAATGCAACTATGCAGAAGTGAACATACGTCGTAAGCAAGTTTAACATATAAATAAAGAGATGTGCAGAAAATGTATGGAAGCAGTATACATGTACCAATATTCAACAGATATAATCATGTGTTCAATGTGGGGTGCATGTGTGTGTCCATGTTTTGATGGATATAGTATATACTGATATGTCATGTCAGTGTGTGTATGGTCCATGAAACATATCGATTAAATAAAAATGAGCACCGTTTAAACGGCTCATGAGTCGGATCAACTTGGCTGATGATTCACAAAGTACCACATGTAAACCTACATTTTAAAAACCGTGCACGAATACTACTAGTTAAGTTCAGTAAGCAATTTTACTCAAATTGATCAAATGCATCATAACAAATCCACATATTTCAGGACCCCTATATATAGAGAATGAATAAATCCAATCGTAAATGTGACCAGATTTTGAACCTCTCTCTCTCTCTCTCTCCCTCTCTCTCTCTCACACACAAACACACACATTGCTCACTGCCCTCTCCCCTTCATGTAATTTGCAGAGAATGAATAGTTGGGAGGAGCGGGAAATAGAAATGAGAGGGGGTGGGGAACAGGAAGAAAGGGAAAAGGGAGTGGAGAGACTGGAGAATAACTAAAATGGGACGATATGAACCCACTCTTAACAAATTTTCCAGAGATTCCGCAGCCCCCTCCCCCAACCCACCCCGCACAAAAAACAGATCGAATAATCTAGGGCAGGGAGGATGGTTGAGGGGGAGAAAGGAGGTATGTGTGTGTGAGTGTGTGTGACAGAGAGAGAGAGGTAAACAACCAGTCCCAAAATAGGGCTGGTTATACCTATTCCTAGTCTGGTGTGAGTGTATATGTGACTTACCTCGATACCTTCTAAAACAAGAAACTGACATTCTTCATAAGGATTAAAAAAAAAAACCAAATACAAGACGGCTTGTAAACCAACTAATCATTCATTAACTAGTAGTTATCAGTTGACTTTGTTCATCTACTAGTGCATGGTTAACGGCTCGAAGGATGTGGTCATGGACTGATCATCGGGCTACCGGCTAGGGTGACAAGTAGACTAGAAACCAAGGTTTACAAGAACGAGTCCAATAAACTTCAATTATCATGGCTGGTTTTAAATAAAATAAGCAGTATAAAAATAATAACTTTCCAGTTTCCAGCTGTCTGTCTTATTTTGATTTTCATTATTAACCTCTTAACATTACATTTTTCTGGGAGTTTACTTCTAGGTAAAAAATCTGTTTCAGACAACAGAAGTATTGCATTTTAATCAGAAAAACAAAAATGCAACTTTTTAGGGGCATGAGAATTCACAAATGTGCATGCCTTAGATGGAAGACTAGAAGTCACTAGGTAAAACCAAGCCTTCAATCTTCCAATGAAGAAATGTAAACCTCAGAGCAGTGCAAGGACAGGCCCTTAAGCCGCAAGCATAAACACATAGAAATATTTTCAAACCAAGTCTGCATGTGTCTATACCAATGTCTGCATGTGCATCTGTATATGAGCACTATGGAATCATTGATTTCCACAATTGAAGTTTAAGTAGAGAGAGGTACTGGACATTACAAAAATGACAATTGCATAGAATGCAATGACCAGAACATAAACACAAGAAATATTTTTGATGAGAAATTATCAAGCATGCACCGTGTTTTATCATCCCAAAAGCTTATGCTTCCAAGCCAATAAAACTCTGCCACCCGGCTAGGAGATCGGATTTAAAGAGTGAAGACCTTGGTGGCTAAAAAAATCAAGAGTTTAATAACCAGAGTACCATCCTCTTGGCATCAACTGGATGTGACCTGCCTAATCTCACATTCACCAATAAAGAAGAATATTACAGTATTCATTTTGACTCGTTTAATGTTGTTTTTAGCTGATGCATTCCAATCAACAAAATATTCAAGCTCAGGTCAGTTTATAGACATGCTCAGCTTCAATTTTATCAGATAAAGATGTATGACTCTCTCAATTTGATACCGTATTTTAATACTTTTCAGATTTTAAACCATCTACTTCTTTAGACGTGAACATGAAAACCTATTTCTCATTGTTATCAAGCACATAATCATACCCTTTATTCTGTCAAATACATCATCAATGCAACATCGTTCAACAGTTCATGTGTCCCCAGACATGAAGAGTTGAAGAGATACAAAGAAAGCAATGAAGCGAGAATTATAAATCTCTGAAAAATGAGAGGCTGAATAGGTACAAAAAAGGCAATGAAGGAAGAATTATAAATCACTGTAAAAGGACCACCTCCCAGTCCCATGAAGGGCTTCCTTTCCTTTCTGTGATGTCAGTTGCCACCTTAAGCTCTTTGATGGATGGCAATTGCCTAGGACGATCACCATGCAGATCACTAAAAGAAATAAAACGTCAGCTAATCAATGGAATAAGCATTAAAACGTCAAATGAACAACAATAAAAGCAGCAGGCATCCAGATTCACATTAAGCTTCATCATTCATGTTCAATAACGTGAATGAACATATTTATTCAAGTATTTCACATGCTCTGAAATACTAAATAAATCATTAAATTGCAAACTTTAAAGCTGTGAGGACAAGGACAAAGATCAGAGTGGATCTGTTTGAAGAGGAAAGCTGCCCAAGTATCATGCTTTGTCCTCCAAACAAAAAAAAAAAAAAAAACAAATGCATGTTTATAAGACGGTGATCTGGATAGTCCTGTGTCCTTAGCAATGAAAAACCACATGTTTATGAAACCAATATATGAATTATCCACTGGTGACAAACTTTCAATCAGTTGGGCACAATAAATACATGAGACAAGGACTCTGCTCCTGATAATCATTCAGGCATAATCACTTACATAAAATGCATAAGTATAACAGAGTCTCAACACATGAAACTATTAGAGAGGAATATCCAGAATGATTCTAATATCTATGAGAACACTTCTATGAATGATTATGTCAGAAACAAAGGGATCCACAATGCTCCACCAACTTAGCAGTAATGACTAATGACAAAGAAAAAAGATCTTGCATTGAAAACCAGAATGGGTTTTCAACAGCCAAATGATGAAAAAAATAAACAGACAGACAAACACACAAAAAACTGTCATCACAAGATACGGAAGAAAACAAACCTAGTCCATGGAGCAGGTTCATTATCACATCTCACAAATAGGTACCGGCATACTTTGAAGCCCTGAAATGTAGAGAACATTAGAGTGTAAGGCTGTAAGCACCAATTGATTTTTAAATTTTTTATCCACAATAATCTGCATCATAAACAACTTCAAAAGGAAATATGGGCACATAACAGTCTTATTTCCTATGTGCAATCAACTTCAAAGGGAAACAACAAATTAAAAACTAATTTTGCAAAAATCATCATATACAGTTATACACAATTAATGCACATTTACAGGCAGTGTTAACTTTATGGGAAACAACAAAAATCATACTTAATACCACAAACCTGGATCCCAACCTTCCGCCAACATTTCTCAATCCTGTAAACCCCATCATATCTAACACCACTCTCTGGGGCATACGAAGAACGCTTCTCTTTATGTGACCTGATTCAACCAACAGTTGGCAAAATTAGCTACACCACAGGTAAAAATATTTTTTGAATCCGAATAAACCTTTCTTCATGACAAAGAAATGAAAACAATATTATAATGTTGCGTAGAAGCACTAGATCAAGTCAATTTATCTTGTTTTAAGTAGCAATGTCACATATATGGCAATATCCCCAACATAACAATAGAGAAAAAACAGGAAAAACCCAAAAAAACAAACAATATGTAGCAACAATTTGAAAATATAAGTAGCAATGTCACATATATAGCAATATCCCCAACATAACAATAAATGCAAAACAGGGAAAAACCAAAAAAACTACCAATACAAACAAAAATTAGAAAATATAACGAAAACCAATTTCATGTGACTATTTCATCAGCACAACCATATTTTACCCTTTCACATAAAGAAGAGTCTTTTAAGATAGCAAAAATTTTAGTTTCCCATACTTTCAGAAACTATTATTTTATTAATATTTTCGTAATTAAATTGGTACAAACACAAAATTACCTAAGTAATTTGCTATCTTCTGTAAGCTTTTAAATTTCTGAACCCCCAACCTTTGCTGTTAAGTGTTAAGGTGTCGCCTAGGCAAGGACAAGGCTGGCCCTATCACCTAACTTAGGCAATGGGTGTGGTTCTGGTGCCTAGGCTGGACGAGGGACCAGCACGCCTAGTCCATGGGAAGGTAGATGCCGGTGATTTTATTGTATATACTATATTCTACGTACAACCTGTTACAATGTATAATATACATATAATCTGAAATAATGTATATTTATGTATTGTATATTAATGTGTATATATGTATATTAGTACAATCTGAAGCAATATAGTATATAGTATATTCTACGTACAATCTGTTATAATGTATATTATATGTTATATGTACAATGATACATTATATTCACTGTTTTGAAACAACTTTTGTTTGAAATGATTCAAATGAAATAGTCTATAAGGTAAATAACTGAAATAGTCTATAAGAAATGCATGCACTGTATCCAGTATGTAAACAAGAATGACTTTTCTTTTGTGTATCAACTGAGGCATCGGCTAGAACAGCACAGTTTTCCAGTATGTAGACAAGCTGGAAATGTATTGTTAGTCTGTCATGTAACAAAGAACATAACAGTTTTTCATGTTTTTACTTTTTGACTTTACTTACAAAACGTAATCATTCAATTGGAACAGAACAGAACAGTTTTTCAAGTTTCACTAGAAATAGAAGCATACAGTTCAGTCAACAAGTACATAATTTTAGTATGTAATGGTTAACATAATTAAAAAGAAAATTGGTTGCCTTTTTTACCTAGGTGCGCCTAGGCCTGCCTAGGCGCTAGGCACTAACAGGCACCCAGGGCATGCCTAGGTGCCTTGACAACATAGGCCCCAACATTTTCACAAGAAAAGTAGGAAACAACTTTGCCAAGAGAATACACAAGAGAGTACAATAGGACGATGCTTTTGACAATACAATGTCATCCCAAGAAGATGGATGTAGTATAATTGCCAAAATGGACTCCACTGACCTTAACGGGACCACCAGAAGTAACATCATTTGAGCTCAAAGGATTGTGCATCAGTTAGTTAAACCAAATCAGATTACTTAAAAATAACTGCATAAGAATGCAAACCATACAATGTTATGTGCCAAAAGATAAATGACAAGCAACAGTTCTAAAAATGGAGCAAACGGTACCATAATCATCTGTATGACTGTATAAAAAAAATATAATAAGAAAGAGTATGATAAAATACTATGATTAACGCACATTAACATCTTACTTTTGTGCAATACCACAAGCCTGTTAGAGCATTTATAACTCAAATGAGCAATTGGGGAGCTTACGATGAAAGCACAACTCAACATTAATTAGATATATTCAGATCAAGCAATGATGCATAAATGAGGAAGTATTGTAGCAAATAATAATTAAGGATAACCATTGCTACTACTCCATTATTTGGATGACCACATTAGTATTTAGTACATTACTACCTTTTATAGGCCTGCTAAAAGTTTACGCAGGACAAAATCAACAGGAAATATGACAAGTAAAATTATGGAAGGAGAGAGAATGACCTCACAACACGAACTGGATAGCCCTTCTTGCAACTTACACGCAGTGCCTCATTCATCTTCTCAAATTTCTGGTCAAATGATTGTTCCTTATTTGTCCTCTTATTCCCGCTTAAGTCTCTACCCCCACTGTTAGTACCATTTCAGAATGATTAATCACAAGTTCAAGAGAAAAGGAATAATCGAGGGCCTATGTGCGGAAAGAATATATACACGAATGTATGTGTAAGAGAGAGAGAGAGAGAGAGTCGCACAAACCTCCCTGTATAGAGGAACCACTCGCCATGATCCTCATCATCCTGGTATCCACCAGAGAGGGCAACAGACTGTGCACCGTAATCTGACTGTCCAGCAATCCCAGCAACATGGGGCAGATGGGTTCCCCATTGCCTGCACTCCATCCGATCTTCCCAGCATTCACCGACGAGAACCCCCTGATTCCTTATCGGGTCATTCTCTGCCGCGATCGGACCAAAGTGATCAGGCGGGACAGTTACAAAGATCTTTCCACTGCATGCGTTGGCCTTTCCAGCCCTCTTCGCCCTTTCTGTGGTGAAGGCTTGGTCAGGCCGATCTTTGTTGTGGATTGAATAGTTATACGCCTTAGCAACACCATTATCTGAGGCTGATCTTGGCTTCCTCGACATTCTGATTACTGCAACCAATGCAGCATTTATCCTTGGCTGTTCGACCATTCTCGCAGGAATGGAACCACGGCATTTTGCGCATGTCCTCTTCCCCTGGCCTACCCATTTCTGGAAGCATCTCAAGCAGAAGTTATGGCCGCACGGTGTCTGCAATTTGACCGCCACAGAGATGTTAACAGACAAAATATATGACAAACATAGTAATGAGCAAGGTATCTAAAAAAGCAATAGAATCCTGTCACGAAGTCAAAACAATAAATTCCAGTGGCAAAAGGAAAAACGGCGATCTAGTAGACAATAATCTGGATAGTACGTTATCGGATGGACACTAACGGAACCCACATCGCTCATGATGACGTTACAAGAGAGGACAAGATGCTCTCAAAGAAGTAATGCAGAATAGTTTAAAAAGACATTAATGAACATGACGTTGATGAATCCCCCAACTCCGTAACAAGAGTCGAGAATCCAAATTACCACAACTTGCCCGACTTCAGCGCTGCCTGTCATGCCATGGAATCAAAGGAAATGAAGGTGAACAAGAGGACAGCAACATGGTTAGAGGATAGCCCCAAAACTTCCCATGCCTTTACAGGGGAGTAGTCGTTGGCACCAACTCAGCAAATTGCTTAAGCAAGGAAACTTGAATCATCGGAGACGAAAAACTCAATGGTGGTTGTGGAACAAGGATCTAAAAAGCAGCATGCATGATGACGATCGTGATGCAAAAATAACCAAATGATGGAAAGAAAATCTCAGTATGCATCATCCACGTTGCCTGTGGGAGTAATGATAATAACGGCCATGCAAATCAACCATGAAGACCACGGTGGGAAAGATAACCCAGAAGATGGTGGCAACAGATAAAGGGTCAGAAAACAGAAACCCAGATCAAAGTTGCAACTGATGAAACCGGGACCGTCCACAATAGCAAGAAAGACAGGCGCCCAACTATTATGAAGTTTGCTATGATGAAGTCGTAAGGCAAATAAGGAGATAAGAGAGCCGATGATGCTAGTGGGGAACTTACTGTGACAGGGCGCTCAGGCAGCTGCAGGCAGAAGGCACAGTTGATATCCTCCTCGACGCCGTCCACCTGCTCATCTTCGCCCTCTCCCTTCCCCTGCTTCTTCCCCTTCTCCTCCTCCCCCCCTTTCTTCGCGTTCCTCGTCATTAGCTCCTGCCTCTTTTTCGCCTTTTCAGGTTCAGAAAGCGAGTCGTCGGCCTGGATGGCGCGGATGGCAGCGAGCAGGCCATTCGACTCGCCATTCCCAGCGACCACGGAGACTGACGGTTGCGGGCAGCCATTGTTGGCGTCCGGAGGGGAACAGTCGGGACACTGCCAGTTGATGACAGAGGAAAGGGAGGCAGGAGGGGAGGCGAGGCAGGGGCCGTGCCAAGGGGTTGCGCAGGTGGAGCAGAGGAGAGTCTCGGTCTCGTCGGGCTTCACCTTGCACACCATGCACACCCCATCGCTGTCACAGGGAAGATCCTGAAGCCCCATCCTCTCCCTCTCTCAGAACGTAACCAGAAAGAAACTTGGGTCTTAGGTATGGGAATCTCTATCTTTCGTTTCCTCTCAATACCTGGGCAAGCAAAAATCTCTCTCCTCTCTCCCTTTCTCTGCACCCCAAAAATTTAATGCGCCGGAGATTTGACGGGGGACGGCGGCGGAGGTTGACGAACGGGTGCCTTCTCTCTCTCTCTCTCTCTCTCTCTCTCTCTCTCTCTCTCTCTCTGCTCTTGAATCTCCTTCCTTTCTCTTCACCCTTCTCTCCCCTTTTGCCATCTGAAATTTCGGGATTCCTTTCGATATATTTTGAATTTCCCGCTCCCGAAAAGCGCGAGGCAGCGATTGGCGCTGACCGAATGACGTTCCTGCCCCCATCGTTTTCAGCGTCGGTCGACTGTGTCTTCTGTTGGTAAAAAGGAAACGAACTTCCATTGTTGAGCTTGAATGTAATAAACTCTTCTTAATTGACACCTTACTTTTTCATAAAAACAAATTGACCTTTGTTTGACAATATTACTTTCTATCATTCAATTTACTTTCTTGTCATCTTAATTAATATTTTATTAACAAAATGTGCTTTTTAGTGATAATTATTTTTAAGAAGCTGATTGAGGTTTTTATTATTTAATTTATAAGTTCAAATTCCTTGGTGATCTAACTCTTCAGGTAAAAAGTAATTGATGACTGGCAAGTGCTTGCAACCAAATTTGAGACATAAACTGGACAATTCAAATCAATTTGTTATTCATTTTAACAATATATCGGGAATTCAACGTTATTTTAAATATATCCTTGTACATATTGTCTCGATTGCATACATTCTGTGTATATATGCTTAAATACAAACAAAGCAAAATAAGGACATTTAAAAATACATTATCTGTTTTGCCTTTAAAAGACCAACACATGTCCGAATTGAACTAGGTGCAAAACTTAAAAAGTAGGCTTTTTGAGTGACACCAAAATTGGAGTTGAAGAAAACCCAATCTTGACAAAACCTGGTATTGAACGGTTCGTTTTAACATCATCGAAGTTATAACAATTTCAAAGCTCTTGTCTAAATATAAAGTAACCAAACACTAGATTATTTTTTAGTCACGAGTTTGCCAACTATGCAACTCGAACTTGTGATCCATAAAGTAAGATAAAATTGTATGTATTATTATAATTCAATACATTTATATCTTATAGTTTTATCTTATCTAAGTTTGGATGGATAAATCATTCAACCTCTCACATAAAAAAACTATAAAAGACATTTTTTTAATAAATTATCAAAATGTGTTTTATAATTATATATATATATATATATATATATATATATTACCTTTTTATTTCAAAACAAGTGCTCTAACTTTTGCCAAAAAATTTCTGGCTGCACACTGCCTTTTATTTTTGTTCTCTAACGTTGCCGGTCAAAGGCCTTCGCCCCAATGGGGCTTCCTATGCATATTATAATATACGCATTAAGACCGACTCCTTGCCCCGCTCTAATTTCAAATCCACGGGTTTAGATCCGTTTCAGGGATCTAAGATCTATGTATTGGACATCACAAACCAACTCCTTGCCCCGCTCTAATTTCAAATCCACGGGTTTAGATCCGTTTCAGGGATCTAAGATCTATGTATTGGACATCACAAATTTGCTAAACCAAATCTAAAATCCAAACCTACCGAATGTAACGTTAGTTTAAAACGTTAAATTGGAAGATCGTCTCCGATTTAAAGTTCCTGAAATATCAAGACAACCCTTCTCACGAATAATTTACTATTTATAAAGTAAAAAACGTATGCTATAGCGGTGATTATCGTGAAGTTACAGCTGGTTGCCAATAAATTGACAAGACACCACCGTCAAATCTATGAAGATATTTTCTTGCACTCAACAAGTCGCAATTTTATTTTTTCTAATTTATCCTACAACTAAGGTTGCAGTCCGAGCCCCGATGCATACCTGACTCGACTCGAATTCGGACCCGAAAAAGGCAATGCGTGAGTTGAGGTGGGTTTATAATATTTTTTTATCTATATTTTATTAATTTGTATTTATAATTATAATATTTTATTATAATTAATTATATTTAGATATTATTTTATATTAAATATATATATATATTTATAATTTAATTGAACCAAACTCAAATTTAAAATATGAATCAAATCCAGCCCCGGGTTTGGAGTGCCTGGTTGATTAGACACTAAACAACCGTAAAATGTACTTATTCTTAAGCGGGGCATCAGGTGCCAGCCTAATAAGAGTCAAGCTGACCCCATGTCTGAAACCGGAGCTCGGACTTGGACCCAGCTCGATGCTGGTTAAAATAAAATAAAAATATTTATAATTTTTTTAATATAAATTATTAAATAAAAATAATACTAAAACCTCTTGCCTTCCTCATGCCATGAGATCGTGCCACCCTACTCTGCGTTCAGTTCAGACCACGTATGGTCATGTCGGATTATGCATTGATCATTATGAGCTTTCATGTTTAATTCAAATATTTTAGCATGCCTTTCATGTATAAACTTGCTTTTCTCATATAATTAGCCAACTGCACGTTGAACAAATATAAGCATCCAAGACAGATACATATCAAAATATTTCTGCAACTAGCATTCATGCATGAAATAACTCATTTTCTTTTTACAATGCAGTGGTCCAGGTATCCATTATGTTATCAAGTCACAACACAAACAGGTGCACATTGCAAACATATAATATATATATATATATATATATATATGTTTGTTAAAAGAAGTCAGATTCATATCCTCGTGTACCATACAACAACTAATATGCACATGAGTACATGGAAGGATCTTGATCCATTTCTAAAATATATGAGATTCATATCAATATCCATTAGAGTATTTCAAACATTGCACAAAATTATCTTTCATTAGGAATTCAAGTTGTACAAAGTACAAGAAACTAAGTCTGGACTTATGCATGTTTAGCTAATTTGGATCCACATCCGCAAATCTGTTTATAACAATGAACAAATCCAAAATGCATGTATTTTCAAAGCAAATCAAATTTAGTTACAGACCCAAAAAAGAATGAACATGTTCTAAACGAGCGAAATCTGTATCCAAATCCATTTACAATACCCAAGATTTATATTATTCCAAAAACAAGTCAGATCTTAATCCTCAGATAATTTCACAATTTAAATATATAAACTTTTAACAAAATTGAACCCAAGTTAAAATCCATTTATAACAGGATATGTATATATATATATATATAACTTGGTATCAAATTTAAAAATCTTTGAACATCATCACACCAATAATTTATAAAACCACATTTATAAATTATAAATAACAACTTCTGCCTTTAAAACATATTTTAGGACTCTTTGAATCAAACCCACAACAAGTTCCAAACGTACCACCAAATGACAAATTTCTTAAAAACTCTTTAATTTAATCAACCTTGGTCCAAACCACTTAGTCTCAAAGTCTAGTAGTTACCTGTTATTCACAAAGAATCATATTTCATATAAAACAGAATATGTACCAAGGGATATTCATTTATTTTTATCTCATTTTCAATTTTTTTTTCAGCTTTTGTTTCATTGTTTTATTTTCTCTTGTTTTAGGTATTTAATATGAACTCATAAATGCAATACAATACTTATTCACTTTTTATTTCTTGTATTTTTACCTAACTTTTTGATTTTTTATTTTTTAAAAAACTTTATTTTTTTTCGTAAGTTAAAAAAATTACTGATAAATACCCTAGAACACCTGATAAAAACTGGAGAAAGATATTTGTGGCTATGGCTGGTACATACCCAATTTAGGATCCCAATTCAATTCAGTCAAAGGCAATAAGCTCATTAATAAAACCAGCATAAAAATAGAATGGGACGAAAATTATATTTCAATATTTGTGGCTATGCCTCGAAAATTATATCTCAAAAATTATATCCATTTATAACGCTGTTTTCGAAACCAATGGAAAATAGAAGGGTCGTTTTGAAATTTATTTTATAAAGTATAAAAACCTTCATCCCCCCACTTGTTCATTTTCTTCCTCTCTCTTTCTCCCTCAAGCTGTGACTTCCCATGGTCGGTCTGGCCATGTCCGGCAGCCAATGAAGTCCGGCGACCTCTATCCACCGGCGGCTACCATCTGGCGATTCCTTCTCCTCACTTATATGCTAGTTCTTTCTTTTTCCCTTTATTTCCCACTTGCTTTTCACATTTTGTTTTAGATTTGAAGGGTCTGACCGATCGGAACTAACATCAGCCAACTCCGGCGACCACCAAGGCCACCAGCGAGGGGCCGAGGGAGGGGGGAGGGGGGCACCTAGGCCATGGCCTCATCCTCGCCAATGAAAAAAACAATTACATTGAAAAAAATAATAATTTTTTAATTGTGCCGTGTATTTTTTTTATTTGAATTAAATTTGGCACCAGATACAGAGGTTGGACTGTCGGCCTGCCCCAAAAGAAAATCCTGACTCCACCTCTGCCACCAGCAGACGTCAGCCGAAGCCCCATGTGCTTCCCTTCATTACCATCAGCAATATCCAGTTTCTAACTATATAAATAATTAGGTTTTCCTGCCTTGGTCTTTACCGTGTGAAAGGTTAACTCAGGATGCAAACACGGGAAACCCTTCTTATGATTTCAATTGTAGATACGAAAATCAGGAAATATGTATGCAGACATTATGAGTGCATGTAAATATGGATTATGGACATGTAACAAAACCATGAATCAGATCTATGCTTGTAATGAACATCACATATGGATGTAGCATCATGTAAGTATGAAATATTCTCACCCGAAACAAAGGTAGCAGAAATGGGTCCAGATAAGTTTCCAAAACATGCATAGGTTGGAAACATTGCAAAGGCATCTTGGTCATCACATTGATCTATGATGTGACATGCATAGATTTAAAGTCAGTAATGTCTAGTTCCCAGCCCATATAGATTTCCTTGTGTCTTCATCATAAAGCAAAAGGCAAAAATTATTAATGTGCAGTCCTTAGTTAAAGATTTATGCTGTTACACCTGCAAGTTAATTAATGAAGTCACCCTAAGTGAGAGATATGGCTGCCCTGCAGATGGGGTTAGACCTGGACAATGGCTGCGTGGGGGTTGGGCTCCCAACCTTTTATTGCCACAAAATGAAGTAATGTGTACAACAAAAATGGGTTCCCACATAACCTTTATCACTCATAGTGTGACTTTCGTTAAATAAATCCCCCATGTTGTCATGAGAATTCCATTTCCTATAGAAACCATTGATCGGAATAGTAAACAAAAGGTTCGTAGCTTCAACAATTGGCAATCCCTTGCTAATGGATAGTCTATTAAGAAAGTTGTTGCTCCTCCAAAAAAGATTCTCAGTTTTTGTGTGACGTTCAATGATGCTGCGTAAGTGTTGTTTCCAATCTCCATCATTGGCCAACAGGTAAATACGCCCGAAGTTATCTTCAATGTTCACCAAGTGCCCAATGCATTTCATAAGAACCTCTCTCTCCCACCACCATGTGTTGTTCCCAAACCAACAAGCCAAACCAAACCGGAGCCGAGCAGAGACGTCTCTAATGAGACCTACCACTCCTCTTTTGCCACCCTTGCACCATGAGGTAATGCTGATTGCAACCCATCTATCATCATAAGTGACTCCATTGTTCCATGGGGTCCCAAAGCTAAGCCAGTTACGAACTTTGTTTTGCTGGGATCCTTTATAATGGAAATTCCACCAGAACTCGCTGCAGTGCGTCCAAAACTATGTCGCCAAGTTGTCAATTGGAATATCACCCTTGTGCTTAATGTGGTTACGAGTTTTCTAGATGAATCATATTGCCATATGGAAGCTGTCTTTCCAGCATTTATCAAGGATTTTTTCTTTGATGCCTTTCTTATGCCACTTGATAAGACCTAGCATTATCTTTTTGAGACTCCTAGCCCATCAATGTTTGGCCTTCCCAAACTTACAAAAAATGCAATTCTAGATAGACCGAGCTCCCTTGCAGTTGAAAAACAAATGTTTGATGTCTTCAATCTCTTGCTTGCAGACAAGACACCTCAAAGAGGAACTGACCTTGTTTTTGCATAAAACCATCGGTAGGAAGACGGCCTGAAACACCTAAATAAACAATCCAGGTGGCTCTTGGAAGTCTTTTCCCTTTCCAAACGAGCATATTGTTGCTGTTCTTAGGACCTTTATTCTTAATCCTTTGCCAAAATTCATACCGATTGAAATCCCTTTGATCTCCATTTCAGCATACTACTTAGCCTCAAGACGAGGATAGTAGAAAAAAATGTTTAATATAGCAAGGGACTGACTAATGTAATCCCCATTCACTTCCATAATATCTTTAACTGTACTCCGAATCGTGTCACATACCAAATGTAGATGGGATGTGGGGATCTTATCTATCAGTTGCTCTGCTCCCCACTGATCTGTCTGGAATTTGGCCAATGCACCATTGCTAATCTTCCAACAGACGTCACCTTTAATCATATTCCAAGCCTGCAAAGCCCTGCACCATGCTTTGGACACCATTTCCCCCTTATACTACTATCGGTCAAGCCTTTAACAAGCTCTACCAAAGGGAAGGATTGCTGGGACGCATGATACAATAAGAATGCGAAGTTGGCCAGATTTGTTTCATTAATGTCTCTGAGTCCTACACCTCCCTCTAATTTTGGGAGACATAGAAAGAACATGCTTTATTAAACTGAGTCTACCAGCAAATGAGAGACATTTTTGTTTCCAAAGAGTTAGCTTTTGAGATGAGCAAAGGACTAAATTCCTGCATTGCTCTTCTGTCACGTCAATCGTCTGGAGGGAAATGCCAAGATACTTATAGAGAAGTTGTCCTTGACGCCAGCCTATTTCCTGTCTTAGCTAAGAAGAAAACTATCCTCAATGCACCTCCCCGGGTGGAAGGTATTTTGGTTCATCGGGATAATCCTATTCAAGATAGGCCACATATGCTTGACCATAATCATGGTGATAAATTTCAACATGCATGTGCAAAGGGAGATGGGCCAAAATTTCTCCACCAACGTCACCTTGCACCTTAGGAAGAAGAATAATGTGAGTCTTATTAACTGATTTCACCAATATGCCAATATTGAACAACCCACGTATAGCCAATGCTACTGCCTCCTGCACAATGTTCCAGTTGCTTTGAAAAAACTGTTCTCGAACCCATCAAGTCCTGACGTAGGGTCCCTATCCGCCTTCATTACCGCCCATTTGATTTCAGTTTCAGTAACAGGTTTTAGTAACACATCATTTTCCTCAGGCGTCATAGTAGGACCCGACGCAAGATAGCATCCAGTGCCATCCGTGGTCCTTAGCAGTGTGGTGAAAAACTTAGTACAAGCTGTAAAAATGTCAAGAGTGTCTGTCGCAAGTCGACCCACATAAGAGATAGTCTCAATCATGTTACGACGTCTCCTCCCATTGGCAATCCCTTGAAAGAATTTAGTGTTCATGTCTTCATCCCTCAACCATTTAATTCTAGACTTTTGATGCCATAGTCGTTCTTCTAGCCATAATAGTCTATAAAGTTCATGCTTAAGTCTGCATTCTTCTTCTATCGCCTCAGGCATGTCACATTCACTTTGGGTTTGAATGAACTTGATTTTGGTCTTTATCTCCATAATTTGGTTAGGGAGATTATTGACTTCACCCTTGCACCAAAACTTTAGCTTGTTCCTGGTGACCTCCAATTTATGGATGAGCTTGATCATGGCGCAGTCCCTTGTATCCACCGCCTAGGCTGAAAGGATTTGATCGCTATAACCTGCCATATCCTGTCAATATTAGAAGTGGCGAAATGGGGAGCGACCCCAAGTGCTATACTTGCGTGTGGAAATATGAAGCAAAATAGAATTGTGATTCGAGATGGCCCTCAGCTGCACTTTCAAGTGCAGAGTAAGTTCTAGGTCATGCAACCATTCCTTGGATACTTGACAACTATCAATTTTTGACATGATATTCTCTTGTTTGTTATCCAAGTGAATTTCATGTCAAGGCAAGATATTTCAAATAAGGTTGATTGAGAAACAAAAGTGAAAAGAGCAATACAGACTTGGATAGCCGACACCCTCTCAGTTTTTCATTGTTGTTTGAAACAACATTGAAATCGCCCATGCAAATTACCAGCACACTACATTCTAAAATCAGTATGCATATAACTTCGATAGCCACAAAATTCTAACCCGACTAAATTTTAAAGAAATGTAAAACTATCCAATGAGGATGAGCATACCAGTTTTGAAGGGTTACTTCATATGGGTCCCATAAAGTGATGATGCATGCCCATGGTCCTGAAGTATGGATGTTAGAGACTAGCTGCATCTCTAGAATCTTGAATTGAAACTTCTGAAGTTGTTCCATATTAAGTTTGGAATCAATTACAAAAGTAATAGTTGTGCTCATATTCTTGAGAATCCTTAAGAACTCGTGTTAAGCTGGAGGAGCCGCCAACCTACAGACATTTCAAGCAAGGATATTTATGAGCAATGGTGATCGAGCCCCTTCCCTTCTTAGCTACCCATTTGGTCTTTGGATATATCATCCTCATTATCATCATCCATGACCTCTGAAAATGTCTTAGCCACCACATTCCCAACATCCATTTCATCTAAAGGGGGTCCTTCCACCTGTGTAACCTCCACAATGGTAAGGTCAATGTTTTTCTGGATACACCCACCTGCCTCCTCATTTCTGTTGCTCTCTTTAGGTGGGTTGGTTCACTTTTTGGTGCCATTCACCTCCCTATGCTTAAGAGTTTGTTTCTTTGCCTTCTCAGACATGTGGGTATTGTTAAACTCAGGTGGCAGGTATGAATCCATTGCTGCGGAATGCACAGGGCCTTTAGGGATGCTTGGAATTGGCCCTAGAGGCATTATGGCTACTTGTGAGGCCTACACATCTTTACCATGTTGCTGCATGGATAAAGCAACTGAAATAGCTCCATCCTTCGCCCTGTTTGCATCCGCCAAATTAATTGAACCCTTCCCCTTCCCTTTTGAGCAGTCTGTATGTCACACCCCAACCCTTTTTGACCATCAAATAATTTTTTTTTCTTTTAAGACATAAAATGTTGAGGTGCGACGACAGAACAATTCAAAACGAACTAACACTACGATACGTCCATCGACAATCACATGTTTCATGTGTTCACTAAAATGGTTCTAAATCTTCTTAACCTCATCAAATCTCTACCATGTTTCCAAATAGTTTCGAGAATCAGCTTATCATGCTAAAAATGTCATTATAAGCATGGATCATCGCCTCTCCAAAATAATCCATGACTTTCCCCAAAAAGCAAAGTCTAACATATATCCTAAATCATCAATTCTTAATTCTAGCATGCTCAATCACTAATTATATGTGCTCTAACAGAAAATATTCAACAATCTAGGCTCGACTAGGCCTTGCTCACCCAAATTCTAAAGTCTTAGCTGTTGCAGTCCTCCCGATTCGGTCGGGAGGTTAGATAGAGAGGAGCGTAGATAGAGAGGGAGAAGAAGACGAGAGGGGGCGAGTGAGGGGACATGAGAGTTGTTGGGAGAGTGCTCGGATTAAAGAGGGAGACGATAGAGAAGAGCGGGGGAGGGAGAGATAGCGGTAGACGGTGAGAAGGAAGAAGAAAATAGGAGGGACAAGGAAAATGAGAGGGTTACCACAGCGCCACTGCCGGTCCAAACGTCGCCGCAGCCAAACCCTCTGTCATCGGCTGTTCCTCCCGCCTCCTGATTATTCTTTGCGACGCCACAGAGGAAGGAACGAAGAGGAAGGCGAGGGAGAAGAGGGAAAGAAGTGGGAGAAGAGGGTGTCGGGCTCACACGCGGGTGGGTTCGGGTCCAGGTCTGGACCCGATCCGGTCCACTTAGAGAAGTCGAGCGTTACATCGTATCACTCTCACCAAGGCGTTTGGCAGAGCATTCCCGTCGATTTTTGTCTCTGCCAGAAGTGTAAGCGCTTGGAATTTGTTTTGTTTCAAGGGTTCCTCTTTATCCTTGTTGTATGAAGTTCATCTTATGGGGGTTTTGACCAATTGCCAACCATTGGGGGTGACCTTCTCCCCTTTAGTGGCTGCCTTTCTCACAGTGCAGGAACCATCAAAATGAGTTGTGGACTCACATTTTTTGGGGTACTAACCTTGGTTTCATATTCTATGGATTGAATGAAGATCTTTCCCCCTGAAATTTCCATCTCGATCTCCGCTATGGGGCTGAACCCCAACAGTATTTCAATCTTTATGCGAGCAAAGTCAAAACGATGAAGATGCTTGGTGTAGTCATCCACTTCTACGAATGAACCACCTATTAAATTTGCAATGTCAGTGAAGATGCGAGGACTCCACCATTCTACTGGTAAATCAGGGAGTCTAATTCATATTCAGACTCGGTTGGAACTCTCGATCTTTATGGCCATACCTGGGTGCCATTAATTTGCAATAAGGAGTCTCCCTCCTACATACCATTTGCCGGGAGACAAGATGAATTTAAGATCAGCTTCAAAGGTGGTAGAGAGGATAAACATACTTTTCTCCACTGATGTGAAGCTTAAATCAACAACACCCAACCATAAGCTTTTGAGGCTAGCAAAAATGAAGTTGTAGTTAAGACGACCTTTCCCAGCACCTCCCACAAGAGTAGTAGCAATGGCATTGAACTGAAATGGCTGACACAAGACTTCATATGATTCTTTAGAAATAATTAGTCGCTTCTTCCCTGACTACTCCTTTTTCTCTAACGGAGGCAGATTCATCTCCGCCTCAACCTTCCCCCTATTAACTATGGATGGTCATGATTTACCATTTGATGGATTGGTTGCTGATGACAATGCCTCTCCCTGTTAGCGGACTCTGCGAGTCCACCCAAAACCATGGGTTCTCCACTACAAACGGGTTCCCCCATGTTCTGACTGATGGGCCAATGGCCCACCGAGGCCAGCTGCTGTCTCTTCCACAATCGCAAAAGCTCATATGCCCTAGGAGAGAGAGGCAGAATTATGTTACTTTTTCACCACAGATGGGGTTAGACATCACACAAAGGTATAAAAGGAGTTGAAACTTGTAGCCACTTAAAGACCCAATTGGGGTTCTTCAACATAAAATCGCTTTGATGTTGCGAGATAATTAAAAAATTGAAAGTATTCGTCAAAGCATTATAAATTATTGCTAAAAACACAACAAATTATTGTTGTAATATAGGTTATTGCTAGTCCTCTTATGGTAATTGTTTTCTAGCAACATATTTCATTTTTTATTCATCTAACAATATACGGTATTGATGGATTAAAAATCTAAAAAAAGATCTAAATATGTTAAATGTGGATGTTGCTGAATGGTTAAAAATTAAAAACCTATTGCCAAAAATATCCAAAAATGTTGCAAAAGACACCATGAACTATTGCTGCATAATAAACAATAGCTGATGTTTATATGACAATATTTTATATTTATTTTTTTTAGCCAGCAAACAACATCAGTGTGAGAGAGTAAGAGAGAGAGAGAAGTAAGAGTTGGAAATAATCAATCTTAAATGAGAGCAGACGAACCAATTCGAACCAATTCTTATGTGCGGGTGCACACACATAAGCCTGGGCATCGGGCCCGGGTATTTGACGGGTATCCGGTATAGGGCCCGATAAAATCAGCCTGGCCCGGCACAAAAAAATCAAGGCGGGCCGGCCCAATACTGCTCGACGGGGCTCGATTCGGCCCAATTTATTTTTTATATTATTTTTTATTTAATAATGATATATATTTTATTATTAAAAAAATAATTTACATTTTAAATTTTTTATTTTACATTATTTTTTTTTTTATTTTAACCAGGCCAGAATGGGGGCTCAGATGTCGAATCGGGCCGAGCCAAACTCAATTTTGCCGGGCCGGCTTGGGCCTGACTATTATCGAGCCGAGCTAGCCTAATGCCCAGGCCTACACACACATTTATTACATGGATCCTCTCCAACGCAGCTGACTTCTTACTGTCTTACAGACTTACAGATGCCACTCAGTATTAACCATCCATATACTCTGTTTTTCAAACATCTAACTCCACATTAACACTATATGCCTAACGAATTCCGGAAAAATTTTCAATTTATGCAGTGCGTGACAAATCAAATTTATGAACAGACAGAGTTAATGCACTGATTTTTAAATATCACAAAATCAGTTTATGTGTGCGCGTAGACTAGTACAATATATCCATTATTAAAAATCCAGTTCGTGGGATACAATATATTCAAATTTGTGGCATTCTTTAACCACCTCAAGCAGTGAAAGATTTGAAAGGCTAAGAATGGTTCAAGTAATCTACAAATTCACCTCCTAAATTCGTACTAAAAATTAATTCCAATAATGATCGACATGCTAACATTTCTATAGCATCTAATTATTTAACACAAAGCAAGTTTTAATTTAAGATATCACCATAAAATATCAAACACTTTTTAGTGCCAATGTTTTAGTAATTTTGTTAACTTTGTGACTATTAAAATAACAAATTAACTTACTAAGTGATTATTGGTCAAAATAATTGTGTATATATACACTGTCAATTATTAAACGGTATTTGGGACTGAAAACCTGATTTTCTGAAATCACGGTTTTCATATCAGTGAAAACAGTTCCTAAAGCTAATACCAAAACCCATTTTCCAAACAAAAATTTTCTGGTTTTTGATATGCGATCCAAACAGTAAAATCAGGTTTCAAAAAACAGATTAAAAAACCGATTTCTCCAAAACATGGTTTTCACAAAAGTAGTTTTTTTCAAAGGGTGCATCCAAACGGCGCCTACTCCTCACGTTAATAACTTAATATCACAAGAAACCAGTTTTTTCCATGTTTTGAAAACTCATTAAAAAAGATTAGTTTTTTCAAGACAAAGTTCCAATAACAATCATTTTCTCAATCGTTGGAGGGAGACTTTTTTCTTTCCCCACCATCGGTTTCTTTGTAATCTAGCACATCAAAGCAACTCATTCACTGCTTTCATGTTGATGAATTCTATTTTTTGTCTTATGTTCTTCGTCTTCCCCTTCGGTAAAGAATACCTTTCGTGTTCGTCTGTTTCTTCGAAATCCATAAGCATTAAGGCTCCATCATCCTATTTGTTGCGACATGTGGCTGATAGGTTCCTAATCTAAGGATTTGATCTTCTGTTATTTCTTCTTGTACTTTCTTCCCATGCACAAGAAACCGGAAGTGCATGTTCCGGGGACCGACGGTTCGATTTACTCGACGTTGTCTCTCCCGTTCGTCTACCTTGGAGGGGAGATGTTTGATGAAATGCCCTGGGGAGGAATTCAGAAGCCTTGCCGAAGTTTCTGTGTGGAATGCCATCCTGCGGGGATGTATGGAAAAGGGCGCACACGCTAATGGTCTCTCTTTATATAGCAAAATGCGGCTTCATGGAGTCAATCCTGATCACTACACCTTTTCCTTCGTTCTCAAGTTCTGTAGGCCGGCCAATGGAACACCAATGTCCCTCACGCTCTGTAGAGAGACTCATGGCGACATTGTAAAATGTGGGTATGAACCGGATTTGCTGCTCGCAACGTCCCTTGTGGAGGTATACTCTGCCGGGCGATGTATAGTCGATGCACGCAGAGTGTTTGATGAAATGCATGAAAGAGATGTCGTCGCTTGGAATGTGATGATACATGGCTATGTAAAATCTGGTGATACGAAGTCTGCTGTTTCTTTGTTTAATAAGATGCCACAAAGGAACAATTTTTCATGGAATATGATCATTGCAGCGATGGCAAGATCGGGAGATTTGAAGGCTGCAGACAACCTGCTTGCCATGATGCCTCAAAGGGACGCGGTTAGTTTGAATGTGATGATTACAGGGTATTCCCAGGTTGGGAATTTGTTGAAGGCAAGGGAATTGTTTGAGAGTGCATCTATCAGAGATTTGGTGACATGGAATTCGATCATTGGGGCATATGCTGGACATGGGCAACTAAAGGAAGCTTTGGTGCTCTTCAAGAGAATGTGGGATGAACACGTGAAGCCTGATGGGTTCACATTGACAACAGTTCTTTCAGTATGTGCACGAGTTGGTGAGTTAGATACAGGTGAGTGGATCAGGGAGTATATACAGAGGAAGGGAGTCGCATTGAATTACATAGTAGGGGCTGCTCTTGTAGACATGTACTCAAAATGTGGGAGAATTAAATCTGCTGAAGAGGTATTTGAGTTGTCTCCAAAATGTGATGTCTCAGTTTGGAATGCAATGATTGGCGGACTAGCAATGCATGGGCGTGCAAACAATGCGTTTGAACTGTTTAATCAAATGTTGAATGTGCAAATTGAACCAGATGCAATCACCTTCCTATCAATGCTAAATGCATGTAGTCATGCTGGTTTGGTTGAAAGAGGACAGACATATTTTGATACCATGAGAAGTGAATACTTAATTGTGCCACAGATCGAGCACTATGGGGCTATGGTAGATCTACTTGGCAGAGCTGGACGTGTAGATGAAGCTTACAATCTCATTAAAAGCATGAATATTCAAGCTGATGCTGTAATTTGGAGGGCTCTGCTTGGCGCCTGTAGAATCCATGGTAATGTTAAGTTGGGTGAGATTGCAACTAAGCAGATACTGAAATTGGAGCAGCGAAATAGTGGTGACTATGTGCTTCTTTCAAATATCTATTCATCGTCAAGCAAATGGCATGATGCTGAAAATGTATGGAATGCAATGAAGGAGAAAGGTATTCCCAAGAACCCAGGATTGAGCTGGATTAAAGTGAACGACGTAATTCATGAATTCATTGCGGGTGATAGAACTAACCCTCAATCCGAGAATATCTACCGAGCCGTTGTTGAGGTGATGAAGCAAATTAAAATGGTTGGCTTTGTGCCTGCAACCAATGCAGTAACATATGATGTATCAGAAGAGGAAAAGGAAGACTTTTTGTACTGTCATAGTGAAAAATTGGCGTTGGCTTTTGGGCTTCTTAATACTAGCCCAAGAAGCACAATTAGAATTTACAAGAACCTTAGGATCTGCCACGATTGTCATTCTGTTATGAAGTTTGTTTCAAGACTCTATTCTCGAGAGATAGTCATCAGGGATCGTATTCGATTTCATCATTTTGAAGGCGGCACATGCTCATGTAAAGATTATTGGTAGCCTTCTTTTTATGTTTTGGTAAGTTCCATATTCGTGTTTTACATTTTTTTCCTTTTTTCACTAAAAATTGCAATTAATTAAGGGCAAACAAACATGCTGTGGCGGGTTAGTCTTCATGCTTGTCCCACTGAGCATGATATATTCATTTATCCTCTTTGCAATGTTTCTGAGAGCTGATATTACGCTAGTCAGGACTACGTTCATTAGGCAGCGGACCTTTTCTTTGTTAGAAAATTGTGATGATTATATGGAATTACTAGTTCTGCATTCCTGGTCGTTCAAGATTATTGAGATCTTTGGATGTGTTGTAGCACATTCAAGTACATGCTAGGCAGTAGGCAGCTATGAGCATGCAGGTTACTACAATTTGTCAAATCTTCTGATGCATATCTGCTTCCTAATAGAACTTCCATTATAAAAATATGATTTCTGGCACGGACAAGTTCTGGCATTGCATGTCAATTGTCATCTGTGTCGAGAGTCCTTTTTAGGTGCCCATGTGAATTCTTGTTGCGATTTACTTCTGATACGAAGATGATAAATGACGTTCACCGTTCACGCAAACGATTACCTTGTACTATCATCAAACATCACATATTTTGTGTATGTACAAAACGAACTAAAGTACTCTCTCATGTTCTTTGAAGTTTGATGTACGTCTGATTGGTGCTTTTCAAAAGTCTTCGCCATGTTCTTTTCTAGTTTTGGCATTTTCTTGTTACTTCCTTTTTCACATTGGTTGGCTTTTTTAAATGGAAAACATGCGAGAATTTATAATTTTTTGCCGATTCACGTACTGTTAATATAGGTTGAAGATGGCAGTAGCATCACTGGAGTCGAAGAGATTGCCGTCAGGTGAAAAATGCAGTGAAACAAGCAACCATTTACGCGGGGCAAGAGTATACAAGGAAAGCATGAACTTAGATTCCGATAGACAGCAAAATGTTGGTCCGCACAGTGTGGGTGCGCCATACTACATTTGGCGCAGGTGCGCCGTGCCCATTGAAGCTGCAGCGGCGGTGCGCTGCTGGTGGCAGAGTTGGCGCAGCTTGGTGGGCACATACCAGATGCAGAGCTTCTCGTTGGCGTTGAATATGGCGTCAATATCCCACGAATGATGTGCAGCCATGGCCACAAGGGGCTGGTAGCAGGCCTGCCTCCAGGCTCCCACATTCTCCCCCCTCTCTTTGAATGCCCGCCGTAGCCGATCTGACGAGGCTTCATCCAGGCAGTGCAGCGCATAGCAGTGGACATAGTGCCTCATCTTGGGCTTGTTAATGTAGCTTGCTCCCATGCTCTTGGCGTACCTGAACACCTGGTTCGTTACCTGCAGCACCACCATGGCCATGGCCGATGACTAATCACAAACAATCTGACTGAGCTGTAAAATATGTAACTGAAAGCTTGATGATCCGAAAATATGCCATGGTGATAAATTACAAAAGCCTTGTAATGTAAAGCATGGTTCTGCAAAAACCTTCTGAAAGGTCAGGACCATTTCCAATTTCGATTTTTTAAAGTGTAACGCCCACAGGTATCTGGGTCTTTTCTTTTTCAAACTTGGAAGCTTTCTATAGGGGAGGGCTTAACTTTTAGGTACTTTAGCTGTCGCTATCTCTTTCATGAGAGAATCAGATGAAGTTTTAACCTTCAACGTCAACTCATGTCTTGACGTTACCAGTGGCGATTGCTGACGAAGTTATCAGACTGCCCTTTCAGTGAAAATAATTGATGAAGGTGGAACGTGAGAAAGCAAATGAAGGGATGGGCACTTTGGTAAAAAAGGGCACCTTGGTGGGGCACTTTTCCCCTCGCTCCTTAGCAATGTTCTGGACCTGGATGAGGAAACCTCTGCACTCCTCGTAGAGGTGGAAGAGGTAGTCCAGTCCGTTCTTCTTTCCTCTGGCCACTTCCCCGGGCTCCGTCACAATGAAGGGGTGCTCTCTCTGCCGGTCTCCGCCGTCGTCGCCACCTCCCTCGCCGTTGATACCGCCCCTCGTGCCTCTCCTCCGCCTCTGCCCCTTCTTTCCCTCCACAACCACCTCCCAACCTCCCCCTCCGCCGCCGTTACCGGCCACGCCTCCCACCTTCTCCCCCTGAACCGGTTCCTCTGACAACCCTACCCACCCATGGCCAAACAAGATACCAACGTCAGAGACAGACAGAAAGAGAGTCGTTATGTTTTTTTTTTTTGTTTGGTTTCATCTATCCCTTTTGGAAGCCCATCTTTGTCTTCCAATTTTCACTTTAATATTCAAAGCGAATCATGGTTAACAGATGCATTCAAGATGGCCTTCTGTCACTTAATGTCGAAGAGGTGATCGTTGGTGGACGTTAAATTGGTAGGTTTCTCGTGCCAGTGTAGTTTCTCTGTTTGTGTATGAAAAGATAAAGACACTGTTCTTGGAAAAATATAAAAAATGTATAAAATGATGATGAAGATTCTTCACAGGAAATCAGAGTATTCAACGAAACAGTGACTGCAATCACAGGGAAAAGAATTCACACCGCATTGAGAAATATGGTTCCAAAATTTCATTGGACATGAGGCCGGTTTCGATCAGAAGATTCAAAAGAACGGTGAGCTACCAGAGAGCGAGAGAGAGAGAGAGAGAGAGAGAGAGAGAGGGAGGGAGAGGGAGGGAGAGGTGGGACCTTCCTGGGAGAGGGCGTCGAGAGGGTTAGTGGAGTCGGCGGAGGCGAGGTGATGGCGGCGGCGGGAGACGTCGTCATCGAGCAGCCAGCGGCGCTCAGCCCTGACGGCGGCCTTGATGCCGAACCTTTCGCCGACGAGGAGGTCCCAGTGGAAGACGTCGACGAGGGTGGCCATCATCTCGTCGAGCTCCTCATCTTTCATGTTCAGGAGGGTGCTGGCGGTGAACCCCATCTCGGCCATCTTGGCCAGAGTGAAGTAGCGGACGCCGTAGTTCTGGAACAGGTCCTCCAGTCCCCCCAGATCCTTCGACCTACAGTATGGCGGAGGAATAGCAGCTGCCACCGCCGCTGGTCCTAGTGGTGGAACACCGCCTGCACTCACGTGGGCGGTGGCGGAGACCGACGCATCGTGGATAAGGAGCCGGCTCGGTGGTGCAGCTCGAGCGTCCCACTTGAACAGCGTTGCTGAGAAGGCATCTGGGTCCATGCCAAACAAGAAGAAGTAGAAGAAGAAGAAGAAGAAGAGGAAGCTACAAACGGAACAAAGGGAGTAAGGGTAGTCAGCAGCGAGCGAAAGAGAGAGAGAGAAGAAAGAGAAGCTATTCTGATAGTATGAAGGAAAAAATCCCGAATGGTTATATTATACGCATTCGTGCGGATGAATGTTTTTCTTTTTCCAAAAAATCTGATATGGATATATATAAGTCTCCCTCTCTCTCTCTCTCCACCTGAAGATTGATCACATGGATACGCCCAGTGATGGAAATGGGAATATGATTGCCGATTTCGAAAAGGTGATGAGAAGTGCCATGATGAAGATGATGCCCTTCCCCTCCATTCTCTGTATTTTGTTTTTCTCTCTTTCGTACTCTCCTCTCAGTCGGCGTCTCTAATAAATAAAACGCAACTCGGAAGTCTCGATCTGTCCTGACAATAGAAATGTGAGATAGATTGTCACACTCAACTCTCTCTCTCTAACACAGTAGCAGACGCAGAGCCAGAGCCTACACTGTCAAGAGACTCGAGGCGCCATTCTGGGTACTGGGCACACTTCTGATGCACTTAGCTGGCCGTTCATGAGCTCGGAAAACCTTTCAAGAAGCAGTACATCAGTTAATAGACTCGTGCCTAGAACTCAGATCTCCAGTCACTGTGATAGAAGTTGTTCCATATCGATCATCAGGTTAACAGCACCCATTGCCAAAACTTCCTTAGAATGACACTTTCTAATGAAATGATTTCGAATACTGGAATCAAGAAAACCAATTGAAACTCTGTTGCTCAACATAAAGAATTGCATATAACTATATTATCTTGTTCGCTACTTTTCTAGAACTTTTTAGTTTGAGATTAGAAATCTCTTAACCAATGATCCTCCGTTTAAAACTTCCGACCCAACTTTGCTAGCTAACTTAATTCCCCTTCTGAACCCAGTTCTTGTTCCTTCTAGAAACTCATCATCTTAAAACGAAATGGTAGCTTGAGAAGGAAGATCTGCCACTTAGTTCTAAGGGTATAAATGGAGAAGGTTGAGAGATTAACAGCCAGCCTCAAACTTTGCGAATTTCAACATCTATCATGCAAAGGAAGAGTCTCCAAGTTATCATTTAATGTAATGAATCGGATCAAAACTGACTAAAAGTATATTTGGATATCTTTAGAGCCAGTTCTCATGCTTGTAATTACTATTTCCATAACATCACACAGATAATCTTTAATGCTTCAATTAACCAAATTGACATTTTAAATCCAAGTCATTACTACAATCCGGGGGGTGGGGGGGTGGTGGCGGCACAGACATATGAGAGATGGAAATACAATTAGATGACAATTGGGTGACAGGTACAAAGACAAGAAAGAAAAACTCAGGAAACCAAATTACGAGAAAGAAAGCCTCAAAAAAGAGAGAGAGAGAGAGAGAGAGAGAGAGAGAGAGAGAGAGAGAGAGAGAGAGAGCGCTAGTCAATATAAAAAGTCAGTGGCTTATACGAAGGGCTAATATCCTTCACGATTTGGTTATAGTGTTCCATAGAAACTTGCCACCAACAATAAGCTAAGAACACTAAATGAAAAGTCAAAGCTTGGGAGAATGGGAGAAAAGGGGCCAAGTGCCAAGAGCTAGAGATGTTGGCGAGGGTAGAAAAGAAGGTAATAGAAGTAGGTGGTAAAAAGTTGCTTCAAGAATGAAGGCAAGAACATGGTTGGGTCTGACATCCATGGTACTATTATTTCATTTGATTTTTCTACACAAACATAACATACATGTACATGCATTTATAGTTTGGCTTTTAATGATAAGGTCCCCTCTTTGGCTTCGTCAATGATTGCTTCAATCTTCCTTTCTCTTAAATGATAATTGCCTCATTGGGTTCCCAAGGTTTCCTTGCAACACCACTAAAATTTATCAGTCTCATATCTAAAATTATGAGGAATCTCAAAAATTTATAAAGAAGGTTGTTAAGTGATTGGTAGTATTAGCCATTTTTGGGCTGGAACCGAAGTTGGTAGGATGCAGGTTGGGATCACTAAACCGAGTCGTAGCAATTGGTACCATAGCTGGTTTAACACTCGAACTTGAGGTATGCATGCTAATGTGTGTGCCTTAAAGAGGACGGATTGTGACCCCAAAAGTTTAGTTTCATATATAAGATTATAAGATTGTAAGAAATTTTCGGAGACTATAGAAAATGATGTTAGGTGAATCCAAGTGATTTTTGCAAGCTTGTGGAGAAGAAACTGAATCCAAGTGATTTTTGCTATAACATTCGCAATGATTCAATCGTCTATTTTAGTACTAGATCTAGAAATAAAAAAGGTTGTTTGTTTCTCGGATCTCCATGATACTAAATTTTTTCTAATGATCGTTGCAAAGCTTTCAGTGGATCTTTGATCCTTTGGGCATCTAGTTCAATCATCATCGCTACAGGCGGTAACCTTGATGGACGACGAAGCTTTGAGCAGTAAACCATAATCAAATGTGTACTTTAAATACATAGCGTAAAATACTAGTCCAGGGAAGATTAATTGGTAAATGCGTAAACAAACATATTTTGGTTATGGCAAATGGTATGTCGGTTTTGGTCATTGTGGCAAATTGGAGGGCCCCAAGAGTGCTTCCATGTACCGTTGGGATCATTAAACTTTGTCATAAAATAACAAGTGAGAATATAACTTGTGGCCATAGGAGCCGAAATCGTTCTTACTCCATCCATGTTTGTTTGTTTTAACATATACAAAATATGTGTTTGCTGTGAGAGAACTAGACCATGATCTGTGTACTTTCCCTCAATTCCCAAAAAATAGTGGAGCTGCTCTAGATCTTTAATAGCAAATTCAGAGCCAAAAGATGAATTAGGCTCTTAATATAGCTGTCGAAATTTCCTATCACAATGATGCCATCAACATAGAGAAGAACATACATAATAACTTTTTAAAAATAAAGAGAGATGTAGCTGTATGAGCTTTTTGAATTTTTTTTTTTATAAAAATTGTTTTAGTTCGTATAAACTTTGTTAAGCTTGCATATATGATTTGGAAAGTGTGAGACTTCAAAATCTGGTTGTATCATACTTATTCAAGAGTGTTGAGTTCCACGCAGAAAGACATTTTGGACATCAAACCGTTTGATTTTCCAATAACGTTTTAAGGCAAAAGGCTAAAATCATATGAATGGTAGAGAAATTAACTGCAGGTGTCAATGTAGTGACCCCTTCGTACTGGCTGTATCCTTTTGCTACCAACCTCACTTTATATATTTCTATTGAACTATATGCTTTTCTTTTTATTTCATTTTGCCCATTTACATTGAATAATGTGTCTTGAGTTGATTGAAAAGGAACAAGACCCCAAGTTTGCTTGCGTATAAGAGCATTGAATTTGGCTTTTATTGCTACCATCATTTTTCATGAGAAGGAGCTTCGATATGACTTGCTGGTTCAACATCTTATGTCCCATCTTTTGTTAAGGCCAAAGGGTATTTATGGAATTTGAGGTTGAAAATCAAAGAACCTTTTTTGGTTTAACTCTTAGATTGGGATTAGATTATTATTTGGTGTATTCTAGACTGGATAGATTTTGTTTGACTTTGAATGAAATTAGTATGGATATCATGTGCAGGACTTAAGTTCTCTTTTGGCACATCTGTCTTGATGATCTATATCTAGTGAACTATCATTTTCAAGGATGGAACTTAAAGTTTGTTCTCGTGAGAACAAGTTCGTGGGCAGTTAAAGGGTTGAGTAGGCTGTTAAATCTGGTCTGTTTGTGAGTTGTTTGAGTTTGGTATTAGGTTAGTGTAAAAAAGTAAAAATATTTTTGTTGGATCGGTTTTCAGATACATGATTGGTTTTTGTAGTTTTGGTTTTGAAATAAAATTTATTTTCATTGAATACTCTATGATAAGACACCGTTTTTTTTTTTCATTCTTCAAATCCATGCAACAATGACCTTTTTGTTGTGGAGCATAGCAGTAGCACTTACAACCTAAGACCCTGGGAGGTTGGTTGCACTCGGTTCCATGGAGGAAGAGAGAGAGAGAGAGGGTGATCAGTGAACGGGTGGCGAAGGGCAAGATGGTCGGATGGAGGAAATAGGAGGAGAAGGAAGAAGAAGATGATGAAGAAGAAGATGAAGAAGAGAAAGAGAGGAGGAGTGTTGCAGGAGATCGGTGTTGCAGGAGATCAGGTGTGCCAGGGTGGAGGAGCTCCTTTTTGGTAGCTTTTATCGACGAGGTGTTTAATGGGTGCCTGACATTTTATTTATTATTCGTATATCTTGTTTCTCGACAATGTGGAATTCAGGCAAGTACCTGGAACCTGGCCTACCTCATTTTAAGAGAGAGAGAGAACCTGGTGCACCCTGAAGCTGGTACTTCTTGCTTTTACAGCAAAACAGAGAGAGAGAGAGAGAGAGAGAGAGAGAGAGAGAGAGAGAGAGAGAGAGAGAGAGAGAGAGAGAGAGAGAGATGTAAGCTATAAGGTATGGCAACAGGACAAGCTGATCATAGCTGTTAAGAGAGCCAGAGAGTCTGAGACATCCCTTCCTTCACACATACCCACACACACGTACTGCATACACACACATGCATGCACGCGCAGGACACAAAGAATGCATCTCCTCTCTCCCTCTCTCTTCCCTACATTTCACAGTCTCTTTCGGTTACCAAGTGATGGTAAAGCAACCCATTGTGCACAATTATATTATATGATAAAGAGCACAATTATATGATGGAGGATGCTATCCTAATAGTATTGAGAGTGTTATTCACAGGTTTGGAAGTGCCACTAATCTATCGAAATGCCAGTATCAAAGACAAATGGATGCATTTTGGTCTACCATTCTGCCCTTTCTCTTTCAAACACATGCAAACATGCAGACAAACACAGAACAAGGTCAGACTGCCCATAATTTTGCTCATTAATTATATACGATCCACTTGGTGAAGGAGGCGGCAATTATTTATGAGATTGGCAGCCGATGAGTCATACATTTTCTCATCTTCCTCCCTGTCCTACCCATCTTCAAAAGGAAGATTCTGTTAAGAAATTCTTATCTAAACAGTTCCCGGCGAAGGTACTGAGATATGGATAACGATAAGATTCTCCGGCAAACAGTAGAAAATGTGACGATGTAAAATAACTTCGAAATTTCCGGTTCTTTGAATTCTTTCACTGCATTTAAAGCCGCGGCGTCCTGACCTGGATCGCTACGTGCAAATCATAACGCTGTGGACCGTTCGAGATTCAACTCCTAATGATTTCCAGCGCCCCCACGACTCCCACACCTATCAATGATAAGTTTTCGAGCTGCTGCCGGCCTGACCTGCTTGAGTTAAAACTGAATCTTTCCTTTCTTTTTTTCCTTTTTTCCTTTTTGGATTCATAATATTAATGATGAACAATTTTGCCAACTTTGAGGAAGAAAAAAAAATATGAGAAAGAAAAGAATGGGGGAAGAAAAATACAGGCCTAGTGTTGCAGAGAATCTAGGCTTAGATGGCCGATGGCGACTCTCTCTCTCTCTCTCTTTCTTCTCTGTTAGCCTTCCTCTCTTGTGACGTACGTGATATAGATAGCTCTATGATTTCTCGTTCCTACGCGTCTCGGAAACCGAGACGGACGGTCTTGCGGATCGGCGGCAGAAGGCTGAACCGGCGGCGCGATGTCTGTGTTTGATCTTGAAAGGGTGGAGACAGGAGGGATTGAAGTTTCCAATCCGAATCCTTCTTACGGTCTCGTCCGGCCTGAACCTTGCATTCACCTTTTCTTAGTAGAGGCGGGATTTGGTTTATGATAATTATAATATTTATGATCATCGCCGGATTTTCATTTCATTGTTTCCTATTACCAAGTTTAAAAGTCCAGATGCATAAGTTTGAACAAAAAATTAATCAATGCTATCTGATTAAAATTGCATTTCATAAATTAAAATCTCCGATTTTAGACTTTTTTTTTAAACTGTGATTACTAAAAAGCGGAGGGTGGTGTATATATATATAGATATATTTAAATCAAAGCTAACTATAAAGTTGTTCTCCCTGACTCTCTCCTTTCGAACCTCCCTCCCTGTCGCTACCATGTGCACAGGCCTCTGTCGGCGGATGCCTGTGGCCATGATATAAAGTTATATTTTAATGTTAAAATATTAATTATTGTCTCGTAATACTCATATCTACTTGTTCACATATTTTATCTTCTACACGCGCATATGAAGGTTGAAGAAGAGGAGATTATTTGGAAAGGAAAGGATGAGGAAGTTCCTCTTTCTTTCTTAATTAAAAAAAAAAAGAGAGATGACAATGGATCGGATTCTCATATATCTGATTAAGTTGCTTTGAGTAAGTCTCATATGGAAAATAATATACATTCATGATCTGAAAGGATTTGGATTTGTGAAATTATTACATGCAATCGAGTTAGGATTTGGTTTTAAATTAATAACCCATTGGATGTAATTTGTCTAATATCTACAGATTTTGAATGTTGGCTCTTGACATACTACAATGTTCACAGCTAAGAATTAGCATCCAAATTAAACTTGGGTCTTATTCGATTGTAAATTTTAAAGTCTATTTTTGTCGTGAATTAAAAAGTCAGATTTGGACTGATAAGGTCATTTTTTTTAAAAATTTCATCCATATTTTCAATACAAATTCAAGTCCAAAACATCTTGTGAATCAGATATGGTTAAAGGTACATTCCATTTGAATCTGATTCATTGACATCCCAATGATCCCATCCTTATCTGCATTGGGTAGGTTCTAGGGGGCCCGGCCGACGCTGGCAGTGGCCATGGCTCTTTGTGATTTTTTCAGAAAAACATTTAAATGTAATTTTAATAAAACTTTCTTTAGACCTATATAAAATTTATAAAAAAATTATTTTGCCCCTACCAAAATCTTACAACTATAGTTCGAGCACTCCTAATTAAAAATTCTTAACTTTGCCCCTCACCTATCTGGGCAGTAGTTTATAAGCTGTTAATTTCCAATTTTTTTTCAAACTTAAAGCAAACTTCTATAAAATCATATTTTTGTAAGCTTTTTACAGGAAAGAGATATAGCTTCTAGGTTTGAAAAAATAACATAAATTTTCCCTGTACATATCTAAGATTTCATAAAAACTAAAGAAGTCACCGGCTTCTAACATCACACTCACACATATAAATACGGAGTGATATATGCTTCGAACACTTATACGTACTTAATTATCAAAAGTTTAATATCCATGAATAATAAGACTATAGACATAATGAACATATGCATTTTAGTAAAAAAAAAAAAAAAGTCTCTTGCTAAATATTGGTTTGTTAATACTTTGAAAGATCATTAATAGCGTACAAAGTGTGTCAATTCTTGAAATGTACAAATTTAAGTATGTGTTCTAGTAATGTTCCATATATATGATCTAACATTAGACATCATTACAAGCAAATAGTTGCATTGAATGTATCATTCCAACAATACAGCTTTTACTATGATTTGTACAATATGACTCCAACTACAATCGGATTTTCACAAGCACAGCTTTCATCGTTTATGGAAAATATTATATATAAACAGAGGAAGTGAATTCCTTCTTCCATCTCACCTCTTACATGCTAAGTCCCATGTAATGTATTGGGCTGTGTGTATGAAAGGCCAAATTCTTTTGTATCATTATATATAGGGTGTTTCAGAGTCAGCCAACTGTCTAGCTAGCACCATTTGATAACAACATAATGGATGATTAAGAGAAAAACAAAGAAAACAAGATGATGAATATTTTTGTAATTGATATTAACTCACACTTTTTTTTTTCTTGTTTTTCTCTCAACCATACATTACTTCAAATAGACTACCCTGGTGTTAGCTACATGAAATTACTTTGCAGTCCAAACCTCCATCCTCTCCATCCTGACTGTTCATTGCATTATACCGGGTTGGTATCAGTGGCAGAGCCGCATGATGGCTGGTGTGGGCAATTGCCCACATCAGCTTCATAAAATTAGTTTAATATATATGTCCATGTTTTGATATATTTGATTAATATATATACAAGTACATCAGACAAATTAAAGGTATTGAATGAGTGTCCTCACCAAAAAAAAAAAATTGGTATAATAAACACATTTCTGGATGCAATGCATGAGACAATATATTGTGAGTAGGAAAGAAAAAAATGCCTCCTCTGTCGGCTGGAATGTCAGCTGGCTGGCTGTATTGCATGTGGATTCTATAAAGCGACAACTAAGCGATCTAAAGTGTCCTTATCCCCATGGCTTTCAGTCCAAACGACACCTTACATATATATATATATATATATATATATATATATATATATATATATATATATATATATATATATATATATATATATATAACAAGCGTTTGTTACATCGTCGAGGAATATCGCACCTTTGCCATGACGGCAAACTGTCGCTGGTGTGATGCTCCTTTGGGGGTGACCTGAAATTTCACTGTCTTCCGGCGCCGTTTTCGCCGGAGATGACTGTAGAAATCAGTTTATATACGTACTGAAGGTCCACCACATATTCCAGAGCCGTAGTACTGAACCACCATAACTTCTTTACGTCACTCATTAACCGGATCGCAGAAAATCTGTAAGCTCGGTTTCTATATATTTGGCTTGTTCTGCTCGCTGGCTGTATGACGTTGATAAAATTGGAACTATTATTGATGTTCTCGCGGTCGCAATAATAAAAGATTTGTCATCGTGAAGTCATGGTTGTGCTGATCATTCATCACCTGCTCAGAAGACCAATCCTATTGATGCAGCATCGGGCCTGGAAGTCGTAACTATATAAATCCAATTGTTCCACACGTATATGTATGGATAGGTTGTAGACTTTTAAGTGCTACAACCAGAAGGAACAATGTTGGCGATGATTAGGAGAAAAATAAGAAAATTATGATGCATAACAACAGAGATAAAGATGATGAAATAATCGGAACTATATATATATATATATATATATATATATATATATATATATATATATATATATATATATATATATATATATATAACATCATGCATTTCAAGCTTAGTAGTTTTATGTAACTTTTTTGGGCAGTTTGTGAGAGGCAAAGCCACTTTCCTTCCCTTTTACCTTAGTGTCCTGAGAACTTGTTTTATATCATTCAACTCAAGTGTCATACATGCTAGCGTTTGCAGTTTGAAAGATTAGCATTCACAGGAATACAGGAATTGAATTGAAGATGTGTTGTCAGTGTGACAGTGTGACACTGAGACCGATCAGCTATGCTATGCCCTATGAGTGTTTTATATGACTTTTTGAAAACTATACTGTGTATAATATATGAATGTAAAACCCTGCCATTCCCTCTAATGAACCTTGCAGGTGCTTTTATTAAGTACTTTTTTGTTTAGCAATTAATAAAGAGAATGATAGATATGCATTGATCAATAAAAATATTGGATAAATGATTATGAAAAATTCATTTTTTTGTTTCTTACTTGGTTGCTCTCAGTACATCGTGAGAGGTTACTTCTGGAAGCTTAGTTGCTACAGTCAGCGGCCGTTTGTGCTGCCACTCCAGACAACAGTGGAGCCCATCAATGAAAGGCTCCAACTCTCGTGATACTTTGCCAGTGAAAACTTTGTTCATAATTCATATGCAGGAAGGCAATGAGCTACAGACAACTTTTATGGATATTCTAGATCTCTGGGAACCTAAACTTATCTAGATTTTTAAATAATGAATTTAACATTCTCATCTGGATCTATTTTGTCATAAGGATTAGGGACTGACACTGACTGATCTATGAATTAAAGATGCTGTGCCACATATTTCCGTCGTCTCGTAATATTTTATGCATCTTTCAAACAATTACTATCTTTTTTCTTTAAAACAACAGATATTGATTATGTATCAGATATTAGATCTAACTAGGATATCAAATCACATATGTTCTTATATTACAGTCTGTCAAGGGAGTGATTCCTTGTAGTTCCTGAATGCAGCATTGCTCGAAACAGATTTGAGAATCACTTCTGTTTAACACCAACATTTTCTTTTTGACTTAGACAAATTCTCGTTGGAAAAGTTTTGATTATTTTGTTGTGAGGAGTTGCTAGCCGGTTGGATCTGAGTAATTTAATTTGACACTTTCAGTTTTCCACCATCAAGTTTTGGTGTGCATGACGGATCCATAAGGATGTTAATATATCCGATTTAGATCTAGTAACTGACTAAGCTGCATGCTTCAAAACGTTGGATATGGAAAAAAAAATTTGCTACCTAGGTTTGGATTTAAGAAATGACGTCAGGTTTCAATAACAACTGATCAAATGTAGATCTCGACCGGATCATATTTAGTTTTAAATGAATTATATATCCCAAGTTCTTACATTTTGGCAGTTTTGATTATGTTGAAAAGACAGATTAGGATTCAAATATGAATCTAAAAATTGGATTTAGTGTGAATTCATATTCAGATTCGGATATAGTATATCTTTTTCTTAATTCATATTTATATACAAATTCAAATTTGTGAACGAGAAAAAAACAAATAAAGCAAAGTACACATCATATTCGAATCCAATTCATTGACATCTCTGAACAGAAGCGAAGCCACATGTAAGCTTGTGGGGGCAGTTGCCTATATAGTCCCATAACATTCATTTATTTGAGCATTGGTTTGTGTGAATTATTGGCTTTATTTATGTATTGGTGCTCCTCTGCCATGCTTATGGGGCCCCTCAATAATTTCACTGCATATTTAAATGTTTTAAGATAATTTAAATTAGTATCCTTTAGCTAAAAATTTGTAGGTCGACTTTTATGCGAGCTACTGATTTTTATTAAAAAAAAACATACTTATAATTTTGAATTTGGCTCTTGTGAAAATTCCAAAAAAATATTGTCTGGCGCCTATACACATTTTAAAAATACTACTCGGTGCTTCCAAAAAAAAAAGAAAAAAGAAAAAAAATTCTGGCTATGCCCTTAATCAAATGCCATAATTTTTGGCAAAAGCTATGTTGTCTTTTGAGTAGCTACAAGAGAGTGGTATGCTTTCCTTTGAGAATTGAACAACAATAGATGCTGTAGAAAAGAGCCGGCAACTGCCCATTGTTCATCTTCATGTGGGCAGAGGCGGAGGCGCATATGGGTTAGTTTCAAGGGCAAAGCCAAGGTAGGGCCCGCTTGGGCCCTGACCTCACCTCAAATTTTTTTTTAAAATTTACATGTAAATTTTTAAAGAATTCACTTGTCATATATAAAAATTTTGAAAAATGATATTTCGGCCATAGTCAAAATTTAAAAGCTTTAATTCGGCCCACCTCATGAAAAATTTCTGGCTTCGCTTCTGGTTGGTGTGTAGGCAGTTGCCCACACCTGTCCTTTTATTGTTTCTGAAATTCTATATTAACATATTCAAATTTTTGTTTTGTTTTGTATACCCCTCCAAGAATTTTTTTCTGGTTTTGCCACTGCATGTAGGGAGTGATATTGATAAATATCTAAAGTTTGAACTGATCCATTGTTATCACCACAAATTTTTCAAAAATGGGGCTATTAAAAATTTCGGTTTATTATTTTTAAATTGAATTTTAAATCCAAGTTTAGATCCAAATCTAGCATTTCAAACTCAAAATCCAATTATCAAATTCAAATTAGATCCAAAATCCAACTTTCAAATCCAAATTAGAACAAGACCCATTTGCCCATCCTTTTGACAAA
>JAANDH010000219.1:137771-340280 GCA_011799765.1 Nymphaea thermarum | reverse complement strand
TTTGGAGTGTGTAACTTCTTTATGGTCTTCTGTATATGTTATACATTCAGTGAAAACACTCGTCATCGTAAATGATCAAATTGAAGAGTTGCCAGATTCTATAGCACAAGTGCAAAATCTTGAGCACTTGAAATTCGAGTGTGGGTCCCTCAAAGCCGTGCCTAACTGGATTGGACAATTGAATCGACTCCATACTTTTAAACCAAAGTTCGAATATTCGAGATTCCAAACTCAGCCAGACTGCAGTGCCTCATTGGGAGGACTTCAGAAGTTATCGCTGTGCGGATGCCAAAATATCAAGCACTTGCCGGACATCGGGGGACAGATGGAAGGATTGAAATATTTAGATCTATCGGAAACTGGAATTGTAGAACTCCCTCCATGGCTTGGGTGCCTCACAAATTTGACGCTCCTGAATTTGAGCACTACTCATCAAAAAGATTATCTTCTCCCTGACCTGTCACATTTGACGTCATTGGAAGAGTTGGACTTGTCTGGGAGAAATTTCGGGAGCAGTCTTTCATGTATTAGCAATTTCCCCAGACTTAGGGTGCTTAATGTATCTGGATGTAAACAGCTTCGCTCTATTCCTCACCTTTCCTCCTCTGTTTTATGGAACCTTGATGCTTCCAACTGCACCAATCTGAGAGGATTATCAGACTTTTCGAATTTGCAATCTCTACGCTATTTGTTTCTTGGAGGCTGCAACTTGCTGGAATGCATTCCTGGCTTCAAAACCATTGCAAAAAATATTGAGAGTCTGGAATTACCGGGGCCAAGTGGTGCGTGCAGCAACCTTAGCGATGATTTCACGAACAACGTGTTTATGGTACGTATATACGACCCATATGCCCTTTCTTTGGAGTTTTAAGTGAAATTTGGCTCATATTTCTTCCCATCTTATTTTTGGTTGTCGCATTTAAAGGTTAATGATGAGTGGGTGAGGTTGAGCACACTGTTTATCATGTGCTCCTTGTAAGCAACCGTGTCACTTGTTAACGGCATTTTAATCCTGTAAAAAAAGGTTATTCTTTTCGCTCGTTTTAATTTCCTTTCATTATACGTGAGTGTTTCAACTTCGTTAATCATGTATTCTTTACTTCCACCAAAAAAAAAGAAATACTGACCTGAACTATTAGATGTTTGGTATGGTTCTGCAGCTTCAGAATTTGACATAACTAAAAAACAATAGAATTAGAGCCAACGCATCTGAGAAGACTGGGTCTTCTCAAAGTGGTTGTTCCAACCTCCCCCAACATGCACATAGGGAACTCAATTACTCAAATAATGAGAAATGAGTTTGTTCACTTTTCCCGAAATTAGGGGATCTTCAATAAAAGAAAAAAAAAAGTGAATTACTAATGTTTTGGGATACTAACTTGAATGTGTATTGAAGTTGAGGATCTATTTTGTAAGTTTTTCCTTTTCCTGCTTTTTATTCTTCTTCTCTTGTGCTTTTTTGGCCCAATTAATTTGGTTGAATTACTATTTTCTTTTACTATTTATTACTTTGAAAATATATTATAATATATTTTTTTCATTAAACAGGGAAGCAAGAAATTGTCTTGTATTAGTTTGCAACATTTTTCATGTGGAATTCTTTACTTGTTTTAACTATCTTCACTTACTTTTCATTTTCTCGTTATAGGACATGTTTTTACTTGTTTCAACTTTTCTTTTCTCTTAGTACAAGAGTGTTTTTATTGTTCTAATTGTTTTCATAGCTTGTTTTTTACTTGAATTATTACACTAGAGTGTTTTTACTGCTTCGTTTTTTTTCGTGTCAGAATTATTTTTGTCATTTCAAGCAACCCAAATACGTAATTTCATTGTGTTGGTCGCATGAATATACAATAAATAATTTGGATGTTATCTTTGGTTTTTGTTTTTATTGTTGCAGGGAGCACGTTTTCGATATTTAGCGGAATTCAAGATGAACGGGAGTATCATTGCTGGGTCTCATAGCGGTCAGCATTGTTTGTCTTTCTTGTTTCCAGACGTGAGGTTCAACCAATTAAATTTCTCGTCACTGACGCTGAGTTTAAACATGGTCTCATCACCAATAGACATTAAAGTGATCACGAAAGACGACCTTTTCGAGACCACGCTCCCAGCAAATGACTTTTACTTTAGAAACAAAACATTTTATTCTTTTGGAGAAGGAGATGGGGAGATAGTGGATCATTTATCAAAAGGTTCTGGAACAATACAAGTATCGACTGATGTGTCAGAGCTGTCTAGAGTTGAATTGAAAGCAGAGTTTTGGTAAGTAACGATACCCTTAATTTAAGTAAAGATACCCTTAATTTTTCTCCCTTTTATAAATGCAATAGTAGATGGACTTAGCCTCCTATTTCTCTTTTTCTTTTGATGCAATGCTAAATCGACCAGAAGCCCCTTATCATAAAACGTCAGCTTTTCTTCTCTTTTCATGACCAATCCACAGGCATAATTTGGATTCCACGCAGCATTTAAAATTGGATTTGGTTCTAATCCAGCCAACGCCATATATTGGTGTATTTTTTTATTGGGACAAATTCTTCTATTGATATTTGTCAAGGTCAGATTCTAACCATTGCCAACTACAATGTCTAAGTCGGTTGGTTTTGGAACTGCTGGACAAAGAAAACCATCAATTGATCTCTAGAAGGAATAGAGCTGGTTGAAATGGGCAATGACAAATAAGGTGAAACAATTGAACAAATTTTTTAATTATGCTAAGCCATCTGTGTATATAATAATTAATCAGATAATTTATTTTACTCGCCACAGCGGCATGTAAACAATATATAATATCTTAGTCAACTAAGCTATAATATATAACATTGAAGGGAGTGTTATGTCTAAGAAAAAAAAACATTTCAGGTCTTGTTAGTTGGATAAATTGATTTTCACTATGCAACCTTGCAGCAAATACCAATCAATAAAAAGATTTTTCAAATATATATTTTTTCTTTTTTTTTCATGTAATATATGTAAATTTTCAAATTTTATTCATGCTAAAACCTTGTAACCTTTATGTGGAAAAAAAATTAGGCCCAACACAATAGAAACACTCCTAGATTTTCTGTTCCAACCATCAAATGCAGCCCCTGTTTCATGAAGAATTTTTCCAAGTTAACCTAGATAAGCATTAATTAATTTAGAAAAAAAAATTCAACCAATTTAAAGCTTTGCTGAGGGAGGAATTTGATATTGTTGAAACTTTTTGGATGTAAAACTTCAACTGCTATTTAGACTTGAAAAACAAGGCATTGGATACATGGTGTTCTCTTTTACTTGACTTCACTAGATCATTTAAACATCTATTCTTATAACTATGCTACTGAAAGTGACAGAGAGAGAAATTGAAAGTAGAAGAGGCACAAATCATGAGGGAAAAAAAGTACAAAATAGTTTGAGCAATTTCATCTTCAATAGTACAATGCTATTAGTGCAATATTTCTTGTAGCAGCATATGCAATGGTTGGAAATACATACATTTGCAACTACATTGAATAATTTATTAATTTGATTATACTTTTCTTGAGAAAGAAAATTAGCAAGATACTAATTTTTAAAGATGTTGCCTCTCATAATTGGGCATAATCGTACATATTAGCAGCATAAATAATTATATATATATATATATATATATATATATATATATATATATATATATATATATATATATATATATATATATATATATATATATATATATATATATATATTCACGTATTTTTGTAATATTTGTACAACAAGTCATGTCTTGCAGCAATCTATTTTGTATGAGAGTATATATATTTAACGGTGGCTAAAGAATATTAATTATAACATTTAACTAAAACTCCTTTAAGATTTACCAACCTTGCGCTAGACAATATGCCAAGCACCTCCACAGTTCTTAAAAATTAACTAATCGCTAATGTTAAATAAGTTTCTTTTTAGAAAGCCAATTACAGCTACCATATGCATTAGAAACAATAAATTGATAATTACTTATATACAAGAAGAGACGCTTCAGAAATGAGGAAGACGTCTTTTCCAGAATTAGTGGAGAGAGGGCAAAATTCTAAACTAGGTCATGGCGCGAGCTACCCATGGTTGCATTAGAGCCCTTGTATCATCAATTGGGTTTTGTTTCTTTCTGTGCTTTGGTTGTCACTGGATGATCCAAGAATTTGTGGAAAATGTTGTATTCATGATGGTGGCCATCTTGTATTTCCATGTGTTATATTCAAGAATTTGTGGAAACCCTCCCCCTGAGAGACCGTGGATGGAGAGAATGGGCACCCCCCCCCCCCCCCCCCCTTTTTCCTCCTTCCGTTGTAGGTGCCCGGGGTCTCCGGCAACCGCAGGGGCGAGCCGCTAAGGCTCCCCCTTCCCTCTGGCAAGCTGTCAGCAGCGGTGAAAGAAGTAAAAGTAGAGTGAAAACGAAATAAAGAAGTCAACCAGGGCCTTTCATCTGCTTTCAGACAGGGGTGGGCATGACTGCCATATATTGATAGACACAGGGACTGCATGATCGTTGGAAGAAAAAGTTTTTTGGCCTACTTCGTTAGAAGAGTTCATTTTCATCTAAACCCCCTGCTTCATGCACTAGAAGAAAGAATTCTTGACATGAAACCTATCGGTTTTCTTCCCGATTTAAAAAAAAAAAAAAAAACCATTTCTTTTTAAATTTCAAGGAACATGCAATAGTAAACCCCTAAGAAGGCCTCTAGTTTCCTTGAAGAATTCTTTCCAGCTAATGGAGAAACGGTTTCGACGTTGACAACTTTGTTTTAGAAAAAGCTTCCCTGAGGTGGGCATTTGATAAGATTAAAATTACCTTTTTGCCGCAAATTTTTTTCAAAAAATTTTAACTGCGCCTGCGCTTGAAAACAAACTCTGGATAATGTATGGAATGCATGCATGGTCTCTTTTGTCCGTCACTCTTAAAGACTGATTCTTGTAATGCTGGCAGTTGTGGAGAACCATGCCCGGGTCTCTTTGATTCGTCTACTTCAGGTCAGCGGACCTAACATGACATCTCATGGTCATTATGCAGGGTGGAAGCGGGAGAAAGTACAGTGATTATGCCATATGGAAACGGGAGAAAGTACAGTGACATTGGATTATATTACTTTGATGATGAAGGCTCCAATTCAGAGACATTGGAAGATGACTTTGATGATGGTGATAAAACTGAAGGAGAAAGTAACTCAAAAGATGAAAAATTATTTTAATGTGGTTCAGCTTTATGCTTACATCCACGACTATTCCTCTCAATCCTTTGAGAAATGCAAGTTCCACTATTTATTTATGTGGAATTACATTGGATAGATATGGTTGTCTACAAAGTAGTTGATTTACAGCTTTTGATTTGGCAAGCATATCTCTTCTTTCTTTATCGTGTTCATCAATCATTTTGCCAAGTATATCACGAGAGATTTGGCCATGATTTTATTTCATTCTTAACATGCCCCCACAAACTAATTTCCATGGGAAGGAGATTGAGCTTGTCTCGAAGAAATATAACCCGAGGCCCTGACATTCATTAAAAGGAATGAAAAGAATTTGAATCACTTTTTTTGTGACATTTTCCTGAACGAAATGGAAATCAACTTCTATATGTTCTGTACAGTCGTAAAATACAAGATTTGCTGGTAGCTCCCAAGTTATCATACCATATTTTTGGAGTGACTGAATTTGTTACATGCAACTCTTGAAGAATTTGTTGCAACCAATTGTTTTCAGTGACTACTTCTGCCATAGCCTTATATTTAGCCTCCATACTAGACTTGGCCAAAGTTCGTTGTTTGGATGGACTCCATAGGATAAGATTAGCACTAAGAAATGTAAGATATCTTCTAGTGGATCACTGGTCATCTGGACACTCTGCCCAATCAGCATCAGTAAACCCAGATAACTTAAAGTCACTCTTAGTAATATAAAGACAAAGATTTAGAGTGCATTTAAGATATCTTTATATTCGTTTGACATAAATCCAATGTTCCTTAGTTAGATCATGCATAAATTGGTAAATTTTATTTACTGCAGAAGAGATGTCGGGCCTTATAAAAGTGGCATATAACAGTTGTCCAACTATACTCCTATAAGTAGAGACTCTTTGAAAACATGCCCACTATATTATGATGGTGTGGAGTTAACAAGAGTTTTGAAGCAAAGATTGTGAATATAATCATTGGAGCAACCTGTGATAATGATATCGTCAACCAGTAGTAGAGCTACGTGTTCCACACCTGCCCAACGAACCTAAATGTGAAAAGTTGATTCATGCTCGTTATTGCCATGCCAGAAATGGATCAGGGCCCACAATCAACACCGATCCAGATCCATCGCCCAAATTCACACAAAGGGGAAGGCAAAAGGGCGAAGGGCAAGGGCAAGAGCGAAGGACAGCAGGAGGCAGTAGGGACTTGGGAGGCGGGCTGCGGGCACAGGTGCTTCTTCTTCTTGAATCTTTTCTTGTTCTTTTTCTAGGGTTTTTATTTTTTTTCCTCTTTTTCAACGCTTTTGCCTCATGCCTCTTGGTCTGATTTTTGTGCTGAAGAACAGAAGAAGCACCTAGATCTCTCCTACGTCGTCGATAATGTGAAGGTTGCCTTGTCCCGGACTCCCTAGTATGGTTTATCTTCTCTTCTCCCACAATTTTTTTTTTCTGTTGATTGCTTTTCTCATTCTTGTGGCTTCCAAGTTCCAAATGAGTTCATATTCGGGTGGATGGAGGAGTTTGGCTTCTGGAACTCTGTTTTTTGAATCTTGTGGTGTTTTGCTGTAACTTTGCTTCATGGCAAGCATCATGTGATGTCGGTGCAAAGGAAGGAACAACAAGCTTGGCAGCTTGCGGATTGAGCTTGAGGAACTGCAGAAACAGCAGTAATTGGACTCTGCAGCATTGATTGCAACTAAGCAGGATCTGGAGAAGGCCAATCTTTCTATGGCATGTTAAAAGACAGGGACGATTAAAAATTTTTGATCAACTTCATATTTTTTTCATCATTTTCATTCTATAGGCTGTCTTTAACATGTCCCATCTGTTGGTTCTATTTATTTAAATCTCCTGTGTTCTAGAATAAACTTGAAACAAGATAGTATCATAGTGCCTATTATGATTCAGCCGTATTGTATTTGTGATTCAACACTAGAACCCCCAAAGGTTCAAACAATTTTATTCAAAATTTCTGTTGGCCTTCTGTTTTTTTTTTTTAAGAAAAAAGAGAAATTGTCCCCAAGAGATAACTTCTCAATCAATGAGAACCAAAGGAAAGAGGTTCTTCTTGATCTCTAGACACCAAAAAAACAGATAGCACCTTCACTTTAGCGTGTTTGATAGCCTCGGATGTCTAAGATTCCTTTTATGTGTGATCTATGGTGTAAACTAACACCAAATTTTACCACCATGTAAAAAGGATGATTTGATATCTTAGGTTATGGCCAAAAGCCCAGGTTTGAGGTCAGATGACAGGAAGTCTAACCTTAAATCCAAGAATCTCAGGTCACTTCCCATTGATCTGATACTACCAAACACTCCTTTAAGCTCTAGAAAAATACTAAATAAATGCTAGTTTCAACCAAGCTTCTTGATATGCTCTTGGTGTTTATCTACTAAGAAAATATTTAGATCAAAGTAGCTTTATGACAATTTTGAGTTTTTCATTATAAAGTGCAATGTAATACTTGTTTTTGGCATGTTTAGGAAAACATATACAAGTATAAAAGAATAACTAACCTGACAGATAATGTATACTAATAAACACAAAAAATGCATCTATGAATTTTAATTAAAAGAAACACCTATAGGCTATAGCCTACAGGTACCATGTCTGTAGGGTTTGATCAAAGGGAGTTGAAGACTATAATGTATACTAATAAACACAAAAAATACATCTATGTATTTTAATTAAAAGGAACACCTATAGCCTATAGGTATCATGTCTGTGGGGTTTGATCAAAGGAAGTTAAATGACTATCAAGCTATATAGATAAAAGGAAACTCGATCTAACATTTGTCCATCTTAATATTATAGTTAGAAGCAGCGACTGTCCATAGAATTGTCAGATCCTCGTCAGCCTGCTCTTGTTACAGAGTATATGCCACAGAATCAGAAATTCTGCATTTTACGACCTCCACCGCATTCTCTAAGTTAAATTCCGGCGGTTAATTTATGTTTTGCTACTTCGCCTTCTCAACATATAAAAGTACTCATATTTTCAATTAGACTTATTGAGATGATATCTTAAATTAATTACTTTATGGCCTGCATTTAGCTTCCAAAATTTTAATAGAAAAAAATTCAAAAAAATATACCTAAAGTTGCAGTGATAATAAAACATCAGTTAGCTTTCTTTAATGTGAAAATTAAGCACGTCTAAACATTTTCACATACTATGTACTAGTGCCTTATAGCCAAAAAATTTTTGGCTCCGCCACTGTCGTCAATGTAAATAAATACAAGTGTAGTTTGATTGTTGCTATTAGCAATGAATAAAGAAGAATCTGCCTTGGTATGAAATCCTGATTTTTCTATATATATCCTTAATCTGTCATACCATGCTCGAGGAGTTTGTTTAAGACCGTATAACGCTTTCCGTAGTTTGCATACATAATGTGGTATGTATTTATCTTCAAATCCTGGTGGTTGTCTTTTCTCATGATTCAACAAGAGATCATATAACTCGGCATACGTAGGCAAATTTTTCATGGTAGTAACCGATGTTATGAAACTTTCATATTCAGTAAATAATCCATTAAGAGTATGGTGAACAAAAGTATCATCAGAAATAAATTCATTTGCAGCACATAAATCATAGAAAGAAATCTGACTTTATTTAAGTATTCGACCATAGGAAGATCTCCATTTCGTACGTCTTGAAGGCCTCGTTTTAGCTGTAAAATCTGCATACTTTATTGTGACACATGAAATTTTTCCAATTGAATCCATGCATCATTAGACGTAGGAGATCTAATAATTTGACCCAAAACAGATTTGTCTACTGTAGCCTTGATCCAGCTCAAAGCATGCTGATCCACTCGTTTCCAAATAATAAATTCAGGATTAACAGATTTATTTGCTCTATTACCAATAAATTGATTTGGAGCAAAGCATGAACCATCCACAAATTTAATCAGATCTTAACTAAACATAACAGATTCTATTTGCGACCTCCATAGTAAATAGTTGGAAATATCTAGGATGATCGAAACAAGATTAGAAAAGCATTCCATTGAAACATGGATTGCGACGAGGGAGAGATGGAACATGAATTTGGTATAGATGAGGATGGATTTGATACTGCCATGCCATGGATACCAAAATACAGAACTCCAAAACTAATATTTGTGCTCTTTGATTTATTATCAAAACAGAGTGCCACAACAGGATTTCCAGGAAAAAAAAAGCAGCACTTCAAAAATCTATAGATCCTTCCAATGATCTCTGAAAAATCTGAAATCATGCGAGTGTGTTCCTCAGTCACCTAGGAATCCGATACGCTCCTGCTCAACAGCAAAAGTCTCCACATAAACAGCGCCAAAGGATTTTGTTGCTGTGAATGATGAAACGCCCAAATCTGGTAGAGCAGGGGTAGGTGGCCGCAGAACAGACGATTCTGGCCGGTACCCGTGACTTCGCCGGTCGAGCTCATGCCTTTTGGGACCGTCACTCGTATGTGTCTCTGCCTGAGCAATATTACCCCGATTGATGGCCGGTGGAATCAACGCCGGGCGAAAAAGCGATGCCTGCTTCAGCAAACAGAGCTTGCTAAGAAAAAAGAAAAAAGCAGAGTCTGCAGCAGACGGAACGTTCTGGCTTCTTCAACGTTTAAACCACTATTGTTAAAAATGAATCCGAATGAACAAAGAAACAGGATCTGCTGTTGCAGGTTACAGCAGAGAACAAAGAAAAACTAGGAGTCTGCTGGTGCAGGTTACAGCAGAGAACAAAAACCAGATGATCTCTGCGACGAGGAGTTGAAAAGAGGATTTCTGCAAGGAACATCAAACAGCATGCTTTTGCGAGGACTTTGGCTAGTGATTCACAGCAAATAGACAGGCTTTGATACCATGAAGGGAAAAAAAAACGAAGGAGAATGTAACTCAAAAGACGAAGAACGATTTTATCGTGGTTCAATTTTATGCTTACATCCACGACTCTGCAATTCCTCTCAATGCTTTGAGAAATGTAGGTTCCACTATTTATTTACGTGGGATAACATTTAGATAGATATGGTTGCCTATAGAGTAATTGATTTTCAGCTTTTGATTTGGCAAGCATATCTTTTTTTTTTTTATCTTCTTCATCACAAATTTTGTCAAGTATATCTTCAGAGATTTGATCGTGATTTTCGTTCATCTTAATGAAGGCTTTAATTCAGAGATATTGGAAGATGACTTTGATGATGAAGGCTCCAACCAAGACTAGGTACTGGTGTGCTATCAAGGCAAGTTCTGTTGTTATCTTTTGCCAAGTGCTATCAAGTAGCTAGCCTGCACGTAAATGCCGATTGGGTTTAGACCAATACCACTTCAAATTTTACTCATCTAAATGAAAACATTATCCGAGCTGTGTGTTTATTTTAACGTGAAATGTATTTTTTGGATCACTTTCATCAAATCACTTCTTTTTTTTTCCTTTCTCTGGACCGGTTCGGATCTGGAGCCAGTAGGCAGCTGGTCCCAGGTTAGAGTTGGAAGGAAGAGGAAGCTGGAGCAGAGATAGAGGGAGTCACCATGGGGCGTATGCTCCACAGAGCCCATTCTCTAGAAACATTGTTGGACTTGGGTGGACTTGAGTCCAGTTAGATAGAACAGCCCCAGGAGGCCTGAGGTCTACCCCACTGCAATTGAAAGTTTGTTAACCATATATTTACTGTTTCATGAAAAAAAAAATTATAGCTAGGCCCTTTTAAGAAAGCCATCCACAAGTTGAAATGCAACCCAAGCTCTAACCCAACAGAACTGACACACCTCTGCACCCCACTAAAAGAGGAGAGTTCGGTTCTCGCTTTGTTTTTTCTTCGTTCATGCTTTCTTCTAGTTCTATTAATAAGCTAAGTCTACAAAAATGATGCAGTTTTGGGGTTAAGAATTAGGTTCACGCACCCAAGCTGCTTTACCCACCTTGCAAAAGTAGCTACTTTGGAGGCTTATACAGGCCATCTTCTTGCTTATTTTTCTTGTTCGTTATTTGTTTTCATTTTTTGATTCTTTAATGAAATGGGTTGGGAGCCCAATTTAAGCTTCAAAGAGCTTCCGGGTCTTTTTGGCCTTATGTTTTAAAATTTTTTTCTTTTGGATTCGATTTGGATATGCTTTTAACCATACTCTTTTTTTTTGGGTATTCACATGTACTGATTCTCGAATACGAACAAAAAAAAATCATACTGAATCCGGATCCGAAAACTGATTTCAGAAGCTGAATCTGATCCACAAATACAAGCTGTGGATCCAAAACCCATAAAGGTTCTTCCCTTTTGACAAGCTAGTGCTGTAAGTGGTCGTTTAATTGGTGTTTCATGATGATTAGTGGAAACACTAAAAAGTTTTACAAAAAGGATGTTAATGATTAGCCTTGATGTCGTAAAGGACTTGGATTCAATTAGGGAGTCATATTGGGTTTGCAGTTCCATATACGAACTTGACTTTGAAAATGATAGTCCAATTTTAAGTCCGATCCTGAATCCAATTTAATATCCCTTCTACCCTCCTCCTCAATTTCCACGCTGTAATTATTGTTGTCATTTCTCTGCCTCCCAACTATTCAAATGAATGTGTACCATGTGCTGGATGCTTGCAATCAGCCTATCCTATCGTGGCAAGAGTACCGTTAAAGCAATCTGATTGATGCTGCAACTATTAAGTAAAAGACAACACTAATTTATGAGTATCCCCACCACAAAGATGTGGAAGGCTTTCCTTCAGTAATCCCTTAAACATCAATATCACATCAAGGTTTTTAGATCCAACCACTGTAAATTTGCCGTAATTTTATGTAGGTATAAACTTATGTCCGTTGCCCAATGGGATACGTATATCAACTATGAAATAGATGCGAACTCGGGACCTGCAAATTAATGCATCCAATCAGCATTTAAACTGGATTTGGTTCAAATTACTGGTGCCTTTAGTGTTTTTTGAGGTAAGCACTTCTATTGCTATTTGCCAAGGTCAGGTCTAAGTTTTCGACCTGTCCCTAAGTCGTCTGGTTTTGGATCAGTATCTAAAATTTGAAACACCCTTCATTTGAAACAAAAAGCTGAAGTTCCTATCCTTCCCCCATTCTTCCCTAATGTACCATGCTTTATTTTATTACCTTGGAATACCAATATGCTTCAATTTGTGTATAGATGGTTTTTTCTTTTTTCTTTTTTGCAGCATAGAGGATGGCTCCCCTGGCACTCGAACTAGAGACTGACCACCTACGAGAATATAACTGATTAAACCAAAGATTTAAACTGCACATTAACATTTATTACCCAATAATGAAGCCAAACAAAGATTTGTGCGTACTTATGCATATCACTCACACTCTATAACTGATTGATTTATCTTGTTCCGATTTTTTATTATCAAAATTACAAATCCAGAATTGGTCCGTACTGTAGCTATTTAATATATTGGACTACATATACCACGTGGACATGATCCGCACAAAAGCAAAAGAACTCCAAGAAAATGTATCTAATAAACAGATACATGCAATTCATGTTAATGAAGTAGGGATAATTAATCGAGAAGATAGTAAAAAGGACCACACACTGTATTGGTTCGCATGGCTGAAAGATGTAAAGGAAATAGTGAGGGATTATAGGTGAGGAAATGAGAGTTGTTGATATGTATTGTGGGCGTTAGGTTTGAGCTCAAATCTAAATTTAATACAACTTGGTTTAATTTTCTCATCAAATCGTGTCAAATTTAATTTTCCATCTAAATTTCTTTGACAAATAAGTTTACCCTGCCAGGTGGGGCATGGCTAGCTCTAACGGGTGGACTTGGGGCATGTTGGATTATAGGTGAGGAAATGGGAGTTGGTGATATGTATGCTTCTGATTATGGGCGTTAGGTTTGAGCTCACATCTAAATTTAATACAACTTGGTTTAATTTTCTCATCAAATCGTGTCAAATTAAAGTTTCCATCGAAATTTCTTTTGCGAATAAGTTTAACCTGCCAGGTGGCTAGCTCTAACAAGTGGACTTGGGGCATGTTAGATTATAGGTGAGGAAATGGGAGTTGGTGATATGTATAATTCTGATTATGGGCGTTAGGTTTGAGCTCAAATCAAAATTTAATGCAACTTGGTTTAATTTTCTCATCAAATCGTGTCAAATTACATTTTCCATGTAAATTTCTTTAACGAATAAGTTTAACCTGCCAAGTGGGGCATAGCTAGCACTAACGGGTGGACTTGGGGCATGTTGAATTATAGGTGAGGGAATGAGAGTTGGTGATATGTATGCTTCTGATTATGGGCGTTCGGTTTGAGGTCAAGTCTAAATTTAATACAACTTGGTTTACTTTTCTCATCAAATCGTGTCAAATGAAATGTTCCATCTAAATTTCTTTAACAAATAAGTTTAACCCACCAGGTGGGGCATAGCTAGCTTTATTATGGTTGGAAGTTGTTGATATGTATGCTTCTATTATGGTTGTTAGGTTTGAACTAAGATCTAAATTTAATACAACTTGGTTGAATTTTCTCATCGATTTGCTTCTCCCGCCGCTCGAATCGAATTAACGACTCATCGCTTACCAACCTGCTATGTATCGACTGGATTACTTGGGGAGGTGACGTGCAATCTTCGCCCTCTGAAATATTTGGTTAGATATATGGTGAAAAAATAACTATTTATTGACGTGGGAATGGAGCGGAACATCCATCCATTTTCTCCCAAAATGAGATTCAAGCGCGCTAAATTCGGCTACTGTCCAAAATAAAAAAAGAAAAAAGACCAAGGCATTTGACGGTTTCAAAGAGTTGTATTTTTAAATTCAACGCAAAGAGAAACACACAGCACCTAAAATATCTAGGCATTAAAAATGAAAAGGCCAACCCTTAGAAGGGGAATCGAGGAAAGCACTCACTGGACAAAGTGCCACAAACCCAAAGGCCAAGGAAGGTATAGTTTTCCTGCATGCGGGAGGAGAAAAATGATGGCGATTCCAGCATTGGTTATCTTGCTGATCCTGCTAACTGTTATCTTTCGCAAATTTAGAGTTCGCTTCATGGCTGAAACGACATCAGATACAGATACTTACCTTCAGAATGATGAAATTAATGTGGAAAAAATAGGGCGAGAAGAGCCAAGGACCATGGTGGGTTCTGAATTTGATGTTTTCCTTAGCTTTAGAGGTGAAGACACTCGAAAGAGATTCACCGACCATCTATATGAGGGCCTTTTGCTGCGTGGTGTTTCCACCTTCAGAGACAGTGAGGGCTTGAAAAAGGGTGAGAAGATTGAGAAGTTGCTTGAATACATTGAAAAATNTCTTCTCCGAGGGGTATGCTGATTCAAAATGGTGTTTACGAGAGCTCACCAAAATAGTCGAGTGTAACAAAAAGGTGATTCCTGTGTTCTTTGAGGTGGATCCCTCTGTTGTTAAGAATCAGAGCTGTAGCTTTGCTTGTGGATTTAAGAAGCATGAATCCAAGGGAAAGGTGAAACAGGAGGAGCTGATAAAGTGGAGGGAAGCATTAACAAAAGTGGGAAATATCAATGGTTTCACTCTCAATGAAACTAATTGGTATGTGTGATAGTAATTTTCTCTCCCACTTTAAACATTTGATTATGTTGTCATGATATCTCTCCTTTCCTTTTGTTGTTGATATTTTTTTTTATACTTGACCTGTTTTGGTTTCCTTCTTTTAAAAATTTTTGTTCGTTAATTTGATGGTCCTTTTCATTTTTCTTTCTTTGGTTGTGCTCTCTCTCTAATTAGTTGGCTTGCCTAGAAGATTTTATCATGGTCGAAGGCTAGACAATATTAATCTGATTGCCAAGAAGATTTTATGTAACGTTACGCTGATTCTTAATTAAAGGGCTGAAACACAATATTGTTGGTTGGTGCTCTTCAACAACCAAAAAGATTCGTGAATGATTTCTCATGAATTCTGAAAATAAAAGCCTGCACGTGTTGGACGAACTAATATTAATATTTTGTTATGAAACAAAAGACATTATTGCTGGTAAATAAATTTCTCATGTCAAGCTTAAACATTCATTCAAAGTTTTTAAAATTTAACTTTCTGTTGCATATATTGTTTAATTTCTATTGGTTATCCAACGCTTTTGGTCAATATATTTATGGAAGCGATCCTTGGGCCAGTTAGGACTTGAGAATGCATTGTTCGACCCGTTCGTCTCTCTGATGAATGATCTTTAAAACACCCAGCTTGAGTAGGAGTACCAGTGGTATGCCTTTTTAGTTCTGTTACCATACAGCCCGTTCAATACCGCATGTTGAATTGGTACAAAACATTTCTTTTTTCTATTATTATTACAAAACAGAGAAGGAAAAATTTGATAAAGAAATTCTTGAATCGAGTGAATGGTCCAACTTTTTCTATGCCTTAGAAGATGTTGATAACAGACAATACTTTCACTAGGCTCACTTGTGATGAAAAAATCCCTTTTAAGCTATATATATGTTTTTCCACCGACTCATTTCTTTCATTTAATCTTTTTTTTTTGGCAGGATGGAGGGGAAACTTGTACAAATCATTGTTAAGAGGATTCTACAGGAACTGAACTCACATCATCATTACGTAGGTGACTACATCATTGGACATGAATCCCACCTCGAGGAGCTTATGAGTGTCTTGGACTTGAATTCTGATGATGTTCGGGTGATTGGCATCCACGGAATGGGCGGCATCGGAAAGACCACCCTCGTCAGAGCTGTCCACAATAAAATTTCTTCTGAATTTGAAGCTTGTAGCTTCCTTTCTAATATCCGGGAAGCATCCCTACAGTTTAAGGGGATTGTGTCGCTTCAACAACAGCTGCTTAAGGATGTATTCGGACCTGATGAACTGGGTTCTATTACAGATAAGAGCAATGGGATTCATCGCATCAAAGAAAAGATCGGCATAAAGAAGGTTCTTATCATTCTTGATGACGTGGATAGCAGGGGTCAGCTTAAAGCATTAGTCGGCAGCCGAGATTGGTTTAGGAAGGGAAGCAGGATTATAATCACAACAAGAGATACTCAAACCTTAAATAAGCATGTGAATAGGGATGAGCTTTATGGGCTTCTGGTATTAAACGATGATGATTCTAAGAAGTTGTTCTGCTACCATGCCTTTGGGAATGAGAAACCATCAATTAGTAATAAATATGCCAAGATGTGTGATGAAGCATTGTCATTCATTAAAGGGCTGCCATTAGCATTGGAAGTCCTTGGGTCGCACTTCTTTGACTTGAAGACTGAAAAAGAATGGAGAGGTCTGCTGGCACGGTTGAAGGAGAGCCAGGACAAAGGAATTTTTGAGAGTCTGAAATTGAGTTATGATAGCCTTGAGGAAAAGGAGAAGCAGGTGTTCCTAGATATCGCTTGCTTTTTTGTCGGCAAGCATAGAAGGGGTAAATATTACGTGGGAGAGGATGCTTGGTTTGAAGTGGTTGATATGAAAACGTTTTGGGAAGAATGTGGTTTTCACCCTGAGCATGCAATTAATGTCCTAAAGCATAAATCTCTCATAAAAATTCATGGATGGGAAGTAGATGATGAATATTCGTCATTGGATGACATCTTTGGGAGGCCTTTTGAAATGCATGACCAGATACGAGATATGGGACGGAAAGTTGTTGAAGATGAAGAGAAAGAAGGGAAGTCATGTAGCCGGCTGTGGAACAATCCCAAAGTAATAAAAACGTTGCGAAAACAGAGGGTATGTAAGCTTCTTCTTTTCGACCACTCAATAAATTATGATTTGAACATTTGAACCATTGTGTTGCATACCAACTTTTATTCATTCTTTTTTTTTTTCTTTTATTGAAAAAATGGTCATACTAGTGGGCCCAGTTACATTTCCTAACAATTTAATTACCTTTCCAAACAAGGAACAAGTATGGATGTGCTGGAAAGTAAACCAATGGGTACATAGTTAATTAAAATGCTTAAAATGCTGGACATATAAAAGAAATATGCATAAGAAATTATTTTATTTTTAAAACTCTATTTATGTTTTTAATTTTTACATTTAATCCCTAACGAAGTGCTTGTTTTACCTTCTCTGAACTTACGATTGAGTAATGAGGTTTTGAAAGAGCACCTCACCCATACTTTCTCTCCAATTGATACAATAACAATTTTGTTATTTATCCAAACACAAAACAAACCGATTGAAATATCACTAGGCTTTATCTTCTAAGGCTAACGTCGCCAAGTCAAATGAAAATCATGAGCAGAAAAAATAAAGAAAAACATGAAATGTACTTTAAAAAGGTTATTTGTATTTAAGCTTCTTCTTTGCCTACATTAAAAATCACAACTTTTCAAACGAGAAAAAAGAAACATAAAAAAATTATTTCATTGAATATGAGGACTATGTACAGAATGAGAAGTACATATGTTCCCTTGTCCTTGTTTGAATATCAACTCGGGCTGGCCAGTTGCTTGTACGTGCGTGCAGCCCATGCCCATGCCCATGCCCATGCCCATGCCCAACCTTTAGGACCCCAGTCAGGTCGTGTACTTTAATGGCTTTTAATGAAAATAATAATCCAAATTAACTGTGTGGAAGCGCGTACTTGTAACAATTAAGGGAAAATTTCATTTAGGACTCCACTTTTTTTCTGGTTTTCATTTATAGGCTCATGCCTGAAAACCACTTGATGGAGGGCAGGCAACGTGCCTTTAAATGAGCAAACCATCAATCAAAATAATGAAGGCCTATTTACAGGGCTTATGTTATCTCATTTTATTGAACATAATTCATTTGTGCTGACAGCTGCAAAAGAATAAACCAAACTTTTGTTGAAATTTTATTACTCCCTAATGGAAACCTCAACTTTTGCGTTGGAATAACACAAACATTTAAGCTTAATTCCAGGATAACCAACTCAAATATTTTTTTTTTACTTTATTTTACAGAAAAAAGAAAATGACCTTGATGTCAATAACTTAATTGTCAATCATTTTCAATTTACTAAAGTGGTAAAGGCTCTCTCTTGATAGTTGTTAGTAAAAGTGAATAATAACAAGATATCAGAAATCTGACAATTATGTTTAGACTTACAGCCCCAAGATTAATGAAAATTAATTTTTAGTACAAGAAAACTACACAAACCATGAAAAACAAGATAGTTTTGTCCTTCATTCTACATAGAAGAATTTGAGTATTGCTTCTTCACCATTTTTTTGTAGCTTGTAGCTAGAAACAAAAATTGTGCATGAGAAGCACAAGTATGATTGAGCCAGGGTTGCATGTGTTAGGTACCAAATGCTACAAGCATTGAAGGGATCATGTTCCAAGGAGAAGAAGAAGCGTCTGATTTTAGTGCTCCATGCCTCCAACAAATGGATCAGTTGAGGCTGTTTCATGTTCATGGTGCAAAATTTGAAGGTTTCCCACATTTTCCCGAGGACTTGAAATGGTTGGCATTACCAAACTGCCAACATTTCTCGATGCCACCATCTGTCCCTATACCTGGGGAGGTTACGGTTCTTAATCTATATAAGAATGATGACGTGGCTGGTATTCTACTTGACAAATGCATTTCAAGAAGCATGGTGATCAATTTTCTTTATCATCTTATAATATTCATTTGGAAGTTCATATTACTAATTTCCTTTTCTTGATCAATTCGCTTCACCAGGTATTCGATAAGTTGAAGGTTCTTGACCTCAGTTGGACAAGAATAACTATGACCCCTGATGTCTCCACGATGCCTTGCTTGGTGAAATTGACATTTGAAGATTGCATACAATTGGTTGAAGTTCATGAATCGGTGGGGCACCTCAAGAGTTTAATATGGCTGACCTTGAGAGGTTGTGAGAAGTTGGAGAAACTTCCTGACACCATTTGCCAATTAACTTCCCTTGAGTTCCTTTCTCTTTATGAATGTCTGAACCTTCTGTATTTGCCAAAGCACTTAGGGAACATGAGATCTCTTAAACATCTTGACCTTTGCACCATGTCCAGACATATTAGAAGCTTGCCAGATTCCATGAGAAAGTTGAACGTGAAACACTTGCTTATTGCCAATACCATAAAAGAAATACAAATTCCCAGGCATTCAAAAGACCTAGTGGCAGCAAGCAAGCTAATATGTTACTCTGCCTCCATCCTTGATGTGTTGCCTGATCCATGTTGCCGAAGGAAAACTCAACTGGAGTTGATTGATGACACAGTTGAAGAGTTGACAGAGACCTTCATAAGGTGGGAAAGCCTTGAGTTATTGATATTGAATTGTAAGTCTCTCAAATCTCTGCCTATTGGGGTTGGGCAACTTCCGAAACTAAAGATTCTCAAGGTGTATAGCGATAACCACATATTAGTTGATGATGCTCTACCATTGGCAAGTATTGAAAAATTGGTATTAAAATGTGTTGTCTTTGAATATGTTTCTTCCTTCAACAAAAAGGCACAAAATGTAAAGCACCTAATTTTAGAGTCCAAGAAAATGGAAGTTCTACCAGATTGGATTGGATCGTGGAGCAAGCTTGAGATGTTAGAACTAAGAGGCTGCAAAATTATGGAGTCAAAGGTTCCTGCTGATCACTTTAACACTCCAAAAATTCCATTCATAAGTTGAATCAAGATCTCCTTGTTTTCTTAAGCATGTACATCTATGCTTTTTTTTTAAAGAATTTTGAAAACAATTCATATTTATAAAGAATTTTCCCTTTTTAGGTGTTTGAGAATTTGAAGATCCTCAGTCTTGATGGTGACCCCATGAACATCACCCCTAGCTTCTCTTATCTCCCTTGCTTGGAGAAGTTGATGCTCATGAATTGCAAAGAGCTAATTGAAGTCCACGAGTCAATTGGGAGCCTTAAGAAGTTGCAATTTCTAATGATAACAGGATGCACCATGTTGGAGAGACTACCAGACAACATATGTGAATTACGTTCCCTTAAAAGTCTTGATCTCAAAGGATGCCTAAACCTTTCATCTTTGCCTGAACAATTGGTAGATCACATGGAGTTGCTGGAGGAGCTGTGTCTTGATAGAACTGGAATTAGGAGCTTACCTGTAGCTTTGATGGCCAATTTACCAACCAGTCTACGGATTTTGTCCATAAAGAACTGCCAATCTATAATGAGCAATATACCTGAGTCACTTATAAGCAGTTTGGAGTCTCTGAGAGAACTTCTTGTCACAGGCAGCCTCTTCAAAGGAATGTCTAATAATGACTTTCTGGAGCTGAAGTCCAGAACATTGAGGGCATCAACATCTTGGGAATTCATGGATGCATTGCCCAAATCTTGTTGTGAATCAGTACTTAGGCTCTATTTCACAAATGAAAGAATTGAGAAGTTGATAGATTCTATTGGACGGTTCGGGCATGTTGGGGTTTTGTCACTAAGATGCAAGATGTTGAAAGTTCTACCCGATTCTATTGGGCAACTGAAAAACCTTATGCATTTTACACTAAAATGCCATACTCTCGCATTATTTGACTGGATATATTTGTTGGAGAGCCTTATATTCTTGAAGGTCGAATGTGTTGAGTTTGAACCTCTACCTTTCTCGTCTACAACACTTGGGACTTCAAGAGTAGGTAGCTGCAAGAATGTCGAAAAAGTGTCTCCTTTCACTGGACAATTGGGAAGCTTCTCTCAAGATCAGAGCAACAAGAGTACTGTAAGCAATGAAACGTGTTTCAACTTTTGTTTTTTTTTTTTTTAATTTTGCCTTTCTACCATAATCCCCAAAAAGGCTTAATATTTTTTCAATATATATAATCCCACCTTTGCAAAAATTGCCAAATGGAGTACAACATATGTGTCATCTCGAAACATTTACAAACCTTTACATTTTCACTGGCACAACTAAAAGAAGTAGGAAAATTTTAGAAAACATAGAAGAGGTTCATTAGTAGCCAAAAAAAAAACAAGCAGCCTCTAAAGACTATTGAGGGCACATAAGTTTTACGTAGTAAAAGTAGAACCTTTTTCAACTAAACTCTTGTCATCGTTAAGTTGAGTTGAGTTGATGAGATAAAATGACTGAAATACCTAAAAGATCTCATGGTCGCTATTTATACCATATAATATCATTAATTTGATATCTTATTTTATTATTGATGCTGAAAAGTTAGATTGTGGACTGTGTATTCAGAAAAAGAGGTACATTTTCAAAGACCAATTATTTAGTGTGTGATAGTAATTATTCACTAGCTAATTAAAATAATTATATTTGCATTTTAGTGTTGCTGATAAATCCTTAGATACTTTTTATTTCATTTTTTGAACAAAATATGATTGTCATTGATTCACTTGATTGATCTTTTCCGCTTGATAGTCTGGAAATCTAGAATCAGAAAAATATTTCTGAAAATATATTTCCTGGAAAAAGGGATTGGAAAAAATCATTTCGATTCTCATTTTGATGTACTGTGTGATGAATGAGAAAAAAAAATTCTTTGAAACTTATTTCTTAGTTTGATGGTGTGTGAATGTGTCTATGCATTTTCACTTATTTCTTAGTTTGATGTTGTGTGAATGTGTCTCTGCATTTTCACTGTTCAAAGAATGCATTCATTCCGATCAACATGGCATTAGTTTAGTTAGCTTAGAATTTTTACTAAAAACATGTGCATCTAACTAAGTTTGATAAAGGATGCCGAATAATAATGTAAATAAAGAAAAGTAACTGGGGCTGAAGTGAAAATTTTTTATAAATGGGGTTCGACATTTTCCTTCTTCCGTTTTTCATCGTTGTCTTCACTCCATGGTTCTTTCTTCACCTTCCGGCGTTCAACGACTTGCGGCTGGAGACCGACGAACTGTGGCTGGAGACTGGCGATTGACAGTTCGGGACTGGCGACGGAAGAAATGGCTGTCAACAACCACCGGCGACTGACGAAATAGTAGCAAGATAATGGGTGTTTTTATCTATTTCTTTTTGTTTTAGGTTTTATTTTTCTTTATCACCGGAAAAACCAAAGACCGGTGGTGGCAAAAATCACCGGCTATTTGTAGTTATCTCTCTATGTCTCTCTGTGTCTCTCTCTCTCTCTCTCTCTTACTCGCTTTCTCTCTTTCTCTAACCCTTGGCATTGAAACCCTTTGTCATGACTATGGGTCGCCGAAAACCCAAGAAGAGGGTGCTGAGGCTGTCGTCTCCTGCTTCATAATGACTGTCTTCCTTTTACAAATGGTCGAAAGCCGTGGAGAGCTGTCGTTCCTGTCGTAGAAGAGCTACTGCTGATGGGAGAAGAGGAGGCTGAGGCGCTGCAGTGAAGAGTAAAGGACAGAGAAGCCCAATGGTCATTTTTTTTATTTTTGAAAAAAAAAATTCACCCGTGGGTAGAAGCAAATTTCCGAAAATATATTTCGGAAAAAGATGGCAACCGTTACATTTTGCTTCCCTACATTTTGCTTCCCTAGTTTGATGGGGAGGAAATTTTTTTTTAAATTTGAATTTTTTTTTGGAGAACAGTGGATTTCCTGCCGGTCGACAGGCTAAGTTTCCCTTGTGTTATGGGGATTTAAATGAGACAGCGAGGCATTTTTTATAAAATTGTGGCAAATATACAATACAGTTGTAAATTTTTATATATGACGAGTCTTCGAGCTATTTGCAAAACAAAAAAAAAAAAAAAAGAAAGGTAAACATAGATTTATTTTGCCCATTTATTTTAATATTTATTTTTAATTGAAGAAAAAAATTAAAATAGGATAAACTAATATGAGTATTGTGCAGGTGATGAAGAAATTAGTGAGGCTTGATTTTTGTGCCAAGCAAATAACTGTGACGCCAGATTTCTCTTTTGCCCCTTACTTAGAGCAGTTGACTCTAAGAAATTGTGAGAGGATGACTGAAGTTCATGACTCTGTCGGGACTCTTGAGAACTTGAAGTCTATATGGATAAAAGGATGCAACGCATTGGAGGGACTTCCCAAGAAAATAGAGAAGCTAACTCAACTGCGGTCTCTAACTTTAGAAAAGACCTGTCCCGGCAGGGGCAACTTCAGGGTGGGCAACTTCATAGCGGGCAAGTCTAAGTGGGGGATTTCGAGCTCATCCTCCGAGTTGGTAACTGCTCTGTCGTCTTCTTTTTTATGTTCGTGGGAAGACTTGTCATCACGGATGACCAAATTGAAGCGTTGCCAGATTGTATAGCACAAATGCATAAGCTTGTGGACTTGGAATTAAAATGTCAGTCCCTCAAAGCCTTGCCTAAGTGGATTGGACAATTGAAACAACTCCGCACCTTTTCAGTGGACTGCGACAATATTCCCCCATTCATTGATGAGATGTGTTCATGGGAACACATTGAGATCTGGTTAAATTTTAGATGCCTTCAGTTGGAGCCAGTGACTTCCTCCATCGAAGAACTAAAAAATGTGAAGTCCATAGAGTTGGGTTGTTCGAGCCCTGAAACTCTGCCAGCTCATGATGCATCATTGGGAGGACTTCGGGAGTTATCGCTTAGCAGATTCAAGAACATCAGGTGCAGCTTGGATCTATCGGAAACTGGAATTGTGGAACTCCCAACATGGCTTGGGTGCTTCCCAAATCTGGCGCACCTAAAATTGAGCAATATTACTCAAAACGTTGTTCTTCTCTCTGGGCTGTCACACTTGACATCATTAAAAGAGTTGGACTTCTCAGGGAGCAATTTCAAGAGTCTTCCTTCATGTATAAGCAACTTCTCTAGACTTGAATGGCTTAATGTATCCGGATGCAAGCAGCTTCACACTATCCCTCACCTTTCGTCCTCTTTTCTATGGAAGCTTGATGCTTCCAACTGCACCAATTTGAGAGCCTTACCAGACTTTTCAAATTTGCAATCTCTAAGATATTTGTTTCTTGGAGGCTGCAACTGGCTCAACTGCATTCCTGGGTTTGAATCCATTGCAGAAAATATTGAGGGTTTGGAGTTGCCAGGGCCAAGTGGTGGGATACAATGCAGCAACCTTAGCAATGATTTCAAGAACAAAGTGTTTATGGTACGTACGTGTTTTTATATGCCCCATCTGCCCTTTCTTTTAAGTGGTCGAGGTTGAACACAATGTTTTATTGGTTAATGAGCATGAACATACACTCGAGCACATGCCAGACTCACTAACTGGAGTCAGACTGGACTTATCTAACAGCCCGTCTGCAACAAGACTTCGAACAAAAGACTGACTACAATGAGCTAATCGACCATGCCAAATGGATGGCTTATTATGCTCTGCAATATTGACTTCACTATGACTTGGAAAACATGACTCTGAAAGACGAGGTTTGGACATCGTTGGAGCTTCTTCAAGGACATACATATCTCCTTTGCGAGTGCCCTCAGCGAATGTGTTCTTGGTTCGAACATCCTTGACATAAACAGAAGATGGTGTGAATTCAACAGAAGAATGAGTGTCATCAATAAGTTTGGAGACTGAGATAATATTTTTCTTGACACTCGGAACAACAAGAACATTCTTTAACGGTATGGAAGAACTACCCATAGATATTTGTGCATTCCCAATGTGCGATATTGTGTGATGGGAACCATCTCCCGTGACAACTGAGCCTTGACCTAGATAAGGGAAAACACTAAAGGTTACCTGTATCACCAGTAACATGAGCTGCTGCTCCAGAGTCCACGTACTACTCTCCCTGCTCATTTTGTTTCAACTGGAGTTTGGATATGGCTGTCATTAGAAGTTGTTGTGCATCTGCTGGAATGTTTGATGTCACATTTGGGTCAGATGATGACGAAGCTGCCCCTGCTGCTGCCTTGCCCTCACGCCTGATATGGTTGTTTTTATTCTGAGGATTGTGCCAACACTCTGACTTCACATGTCCCCTCTTGTTGCAATAGAAGCAAGTCGGGACCCTTTTAGGCGTGCTAGATGTAGTATTTGTGCCTGGGGGTGTTGGAAGAATACCTCTTTCCATTCCTGCCTGAGGGGTCCAAGGACGGGTACGATGCCCTTGCATTGCATGAGTCCCTGTAATCAATACATTGTGGCTGTTGGAAGGAATCAAGTTCTGCCGCTGTACACGACTAGCTTCGTGCTGAAAAAGCTTAGCCTTCAGATCTTCAAAGGATGGAAGAACAGGTAGAACTTCCAAGGCTGTGCAAAATATGTCAAATTTTGTTCCCAGTCCACTTAAAGCTTGCTGCACCTTGTCCTTGTCGCTGACCGGATGCCCAATGGCAGCAAGTTGATCACTTACACTTTTGATTTCATTCAAATACTCCAAGACTGTACGCGTCCCACGCTTGATGTCCTGAAATTGCCTCCTTAACTGCAGAAAACGTGCTTCGGATACTTGAGAATACGTTGTGGCAAGTGTAGACCACAACTCTAGGGCTGTCAAATCATCATCGACGCCCCCTAATACCTCCTCTGACAGGGTAGAAGTTATGTAGGCCACAAGAGACTGGTTGTGGGCTAGCCAAACTTCATACGCAGGATTATTTTCAGTAACAGTTTCATATTCAAATCTGATTTCACTCCCAGCCGAAGCCCCACCGCCCTGATCTGCCACTACAGTCCTCTTCACCTCACGATCAATGTACTGTGGAGGTGCTGGAGTGGTGCCGTCGATGTGTCCATAAAGTCTATGGCTTTTGATGAACGGAACAATTTGACGTTTCCAGGTCAAATAGTTACTGTGGTTCAGTTTTTGGGAGATAAGCTGAGAAAGAAAACTGGAAGACAAGATAGAGGAGTTCGGCTGATCCATGGCAAACGATTTTTAGGGCAGAATCCCTGCGATTAACCAAGTTCCCCAAATCATTAAGTAGTCTTCCTTCATTTCTGTTTTTCTTTTCCTCTTTAGTTACTTCTCATTCTAAAGGAATAATGAAATGCAGCTTTTGGTCGTTGCAGCGACCACTCTTTCGATGTTTAGGGGGCTTCAAGATGGGAGGGAATATCCTTGCTGGGCCTCATAACGGTCAGCAAAGCCTGTCTTTCTTTTGTCCAGACGTGAGATTTAACGAACGGAACAGGTGCTCCTCACTAAAACTGATTTTAGGTGGCATGATATCATCACCAGTAGACATGGCAATGGTCATGGAAGACCACCATGTTCTCTTTGAGATGAGGCTCACAGGTGATGACTTTGATAATGATGATGAAGGGTCCAACACCTTTTCTTTTAGAGAACACCTATTTTTTTTTTGCCGGAGGACAAGATGGGGAGATAGTAGAACATTTAGAGAAAGGGTCTAGAGCAATAGTCATATCGACAGATGTGTCAAAGCTATCCAGAGTTGAACTAGAAGCAACCTATTGTCGGTGAGTAAGGATACCCTTGATTTTTCTCTCTTTCCTAAATGCAATAGTAGATCGACCAGAAACTCTCAAATTGGATTTGGTGCAATTTTTTTTACTGGGACAAATTCTTATGTTGATATTTGCCAAGGTCAGATCCGACCAAATTCTTCCAAGTCTGTTGGTTTTGGACCAGCTGACCAAATCAACCATCGATGGATCTCTTGAAGGAAGAGAGATGGTTGAAATGGACAATGACAAATAGAATGAAAAAATTGAACAAATTTTCTAATTATGCAAGCCATCTATGTATACAATAATTATTCAAATATTATTGTTTACTCACCAGTGGCATCTAAACAATCTTCTTTACTCCAAAAATTCCACACATCGAAGGGAGTGTTTGATGTCTAAGAAAAAGTTTTCAGGTCTTGGAAAAGTTGTTTTTTACTGTACCCCTTGCATCAAACATCGATCAATAAAAAGATTCTTGAAATATATTTTTATTTTTTCCATGAAATATCTGCAAATTTTTAATTTTTCTTCCCATAAAAACCTTAAAAAAAATTAAGCACCACACAATAGAAAGACTCCTAGCTTTTCCGTTTCAGCCATCAAATGCAGTACCCAGCTTTGTGAATCATTTTTAATTCTAAGTTCTCTCAGGTACATATTAATTTAAAAAAAAAAAGTCAACTAACTTTTAAGCTTCGGTGAGGGAAGCATTTGATTAGCTGTGAATTCTCATTTCTGTGAAAGGCTTAACTGTCCTATATACTTGAGAAAATAAGGCATGGAATAAGGTATTGGATGCATAGTTGTTCTCTTTTAATTATTTGTCTTCATTAGATCATTTAAATATTTATTCTTATAATTATGCTACTGAAAGTGGTAGGAGGGGAAATTCAAAGTACAGGAGGCACAAATAAAACATATATAATAATTAGAGTAGTTGCATTTTCAATAATACAATGCACTGAATTCAATATTTCTTGTGGCAGCATGCGCAATCTTTGGAAACCTACACCTACATATCTACAACGGAAATGAATAACTTATGAATTTGATTTATACTTTATGTGGAAACAAAATTAGCAAGATACTAATTTTTAAAGATGTTTAATTCGTCTCATCAGGGGCGGAGGGAGGGGGGGCCGGCCTAGGCCATGGCCCCACCCTGGCGAATGGGAAAAAAAAAAATTTATATTGAAAAAAAAATAATTTTTTAATTGCGCAATGTATTTTTTGGGTTTTGATTCAATTTGGCCCTACCCGGAGTTAGAGGTTGGACTGTCGGCCCGCCCCGAAAGAAAATCCTGGCTCCGCCCCTGCATCTCATAACATATATAATACATGTTAGCGGCATAAATAATTAATATTTACATATTTTGTAATATTTGTACTACAAGTACCAATGTCTTGCTGCAATATATTTTCTATAATACTATATATATATAACGGTGGCTAAAGAATGGTAATAATAACATTTAACTAAAACCCATTAAAGATTTACCAACGTTAAGCTAGGCAATATAAATATCCACTAATGTTAAATAATTTTCTTTGAAAAAAAAAAGGTCGGCATATGCTTTACATATAATAAATTGATAATTACTTATTTGAAACTTCATAAATGAGGAAGAGACCTTCTCCCGAGTAGTAGAGCGAGGTTGAACTTCTAGAACACCTGTACCATCAATTGGGTTTCTTTCTTTCTGGCCTTTGGTGCCTTTGGTGTTACTGGAGGATCCCAAGAATTTGTGGAAAATGTTGGATTCATGATGATCATCTTTTATTTCTCAGGAGTCAACGTATGCCGCGGTGGCATTGAAAAGGTCGGGGAACAGGACGGGCGGCCGGGCAGGCAACAGGACAGCGGGTCCAACTATTTCTGCACTTCTTTATTCATATTTACCCCATCAGTCTTAAAATGCTTTTACTATGTCAAGTAAGGCAAAACATCAAGGTTCTTTGTTTTATTTAACATATTAAAATATTTATTAGTTGAATTTAAATAGAAAGGGAAGAAATATAGCTCGCTATGAGGCCATTGTGTATTGGCTGAAACGCCTTATAAACAGGTAAGCAGATAAAAAGTAGAAACTTATATCTAACCAAATGCCAAATGGTTTACCAAAAATCTTCAATTTTCTAAATTATATCTCTTGGATGTTTTAAATCTTGAAATTTCAAATTTTCAGAAAAAGTCGAATTTAGTTTGGGACCACATTCAAACGTGGGGGGTATGTTCTTGTACAGCAAGAGTTGCTGTTCCTTGCTCACAAGAAGTTTACTTTGGATTCCACATGAAAATTGATCCGTAAAGTTAAAACCTTAAGGCTGAAAAAACGTGCTTAGATCTACGTTAATGGATGTACACTAGTCCTCGAGACCATTAAAGGGAACTGCAATGGCTAAATCGAGTCACGTAAATTCCACCTCAGGTCATTCCAGCCACGTATTTCATTTTTACAGATTGTCTTTCAGCTAACCTCGAAATATTTTTTATCCAGTTACTAGCAGTCGGCTGACTTTTGTCACTGTCAACTGCCATTCCAACTAATAGGTTTCATGTGACGTCAATTTGAGCTTGCTTTGCTTGATCTGTTCAACTGGAGTTTGAGGCTAGGGCTACACAACGAGTCGAGTCAACTTGAGCTCAGCTTAACCTCGCTCATCAAAACTTCACTCATTTATAAATCAGCCAAACTCAAGTTCAAATGTATGCTCGAAATGTTAAATGAGTCGAGTTCGATTGTAAAAATTCAACTGGTTTAAACTTGACTCAAATTGATGTTGAATTATAATAAGAAAATAGTTGAGAAAATAGCAACTAAACAAGTTAATCAAGTAAACGAGTTGAAAAGAAATACATTTAGCATGAATGGTTTAAACTTGACTCAAATTGACTACATAATGAATGTTGAATTATAATAAGAAAATAGTTGAGAAAATAGCAACTAAACAAGTTAATCAAGTAAACGAGTTGAAAAGAAACACATTTAGCATGAATGAATTTGCTGCATAATGCTCTCACGAGTAAAGTCATCAAATCTCGGCATTCCCTCTACTTGTACACCATTTCCGCATATAAGAAAGTGGTTCCCAATCATAAATGAGCCAGAGACGCGGATGGCAAGCCCATCATTTCCATGAGCACAACACTGAAGACTTTCAACAACATGCACCAACCTCTCCTGGAACCCATCACCAACCAATGTCTTTCTTATGCTTGACAACTTTGTGAAAATATCAGTTGCGCCCACATATACCTCATCTAAGAAACTAGCAATTAAAAATAAAAATGAATTAAGAATCTCCCTCTTTCTCTCTCTCTCTCTCTCTCTCTCTCTCTCTCTCTCTCTCTATATATATATATATATATATATATATATATATATATATATATATATATATATATATATATATATATATATATATATATATATATATATACACAGTGATGAGACACAATACTGTCCGTACACAACTTTATGGCATAAATTAAAAGTTACCAATATGAGAATGTGGGTGTATTGAGCATGGCTCAATTACCATTTTAGTTGGTCCAGTCAACATTTAATCAAGATACCTGGAAAATCATTTTGCCAGACTTTCTATGCAGCAGAGACTGAACTATATCAATTGCATGTCCCAAAGACATATAATATTGCTTTTAAGCAGAGATTTCTTAACCAAATCTGGAGTCAGTGAATTCATTAAAGAATGTAAACACCAACTCTAGAAGGATATCTGCTTTTCTATTTTTACTTTAGCAGGAAAAGAAACATTAACTGCAGTACATCACTTGGAAAAACTGGAGAGAAAGAACTGACAGATGAAAATGACATGAAAAAAAACAAATTGGAGGTATACCTGAAAGTTGAAGCTTCACCATAGAGAACCTTTGCATGGTGCCAAAAATCATCAGATCCATCAAACAGTAAGTAGTAGTGGATTGTGAGCATCTATAAAGTTCATGGTGCTAATGGTTAGCTATAAAAATAGCACTGGAAAGATGGAGTAAGAACATGAATGGTGATAGCCTAAATTTTAACCGCAATTCTCGGTTGGTTCAACCGTATAAAGAGAAAGCAGGTGATAGCCTTTCTCTTTCCTACAAGCAACAAATATTTATCTATGCGTTAGAAAAAATATATAACAAAAAGTTATGGTAGAATACGTTATGGGCACCACCAAGCGGATTGTACCAAAAAATTGTGAAGAGCAAGGATTGACTTGGGAATTGTAAAGGAAGCGCCCGGTCTTAAAAGAAAATCTAGCGGTGATTGGATCCGGCTAAAGTTTGGTGGTCCCGATTGGGACAGCTAAAGAGGTGATGATTCTGGATCCTGAAATATAAACCGAGCCCAATTCATGACATGCACTACATCTGGATCTGATTAAAAAAATATAAACCGAGCCCAATTCATATCTGGTAAAATAGTATTTGTTTTTGAGTTTCTTACTTTGAAAAATTTCGGATCCTATTCAGATCCTGGATACACAGTTATTATTTATTAATCCAACCATCTTACCAGGCCTCTTCCTTTTCTGCCAAACCTACTGGCATTGGATTTGAGCGGACGAAGACATTAGTTCAGTTTTATTTTGATCTGGCAGATACTAAGAACTCATTGCCTTATTTGACATGGTAAAAGCATTTTAAAGGTGCAATGGAGCTTGACGGTTCAATTAACATAATTTAATGCAGCTCCTAGCACATTCATTTATTATGAAGCATGAGAGTTCAAAAGTAGGCCTAGCAGCATTGCTTGAAGTGTGTTTACCAAAAGTCTTCAATTTTCTTATTTATATCTCTTGGATGTCTTAAATCTTCAAATTTCAAATTTTCAGACAAAAAAGTCGAATTTAGTTGGAAAACACATCCAAGGGAGTGTTTGTTGCCCATGAAAAAGCTTTTCAGGTCTTGTAAGTTGAAAAAGTTGTTTTCCACTGTACCCCTTGCATCAAACACGGACCAATAAAAAGATTCTTGCAATATGTACTATTTCTTTTTTCCATGAAATATACGCAGATTTTCAATTTTTCTTCCCGCTTTTATGTTGGAAAAAAAAGTTGAGCACCACCCAATAGAAAAACTCCTAGCTGCTTTGTCGTCTACTTTGTAAAGAATTTTTTCCAAGGTAAGTCACCTAAATATTAATTTAGACAAAAAAATTCAACCAATTTTTAAGCTTTAGTAGGGAAGGCATTTGATATTATTGAAACCTTTTAGGATGCAATTTCTGTGAAAATTTTCAACCGCTATATATACTTGAATAACAAGGTATTGGATACATCGTGTTTTCTTTTATTTGTCTTCACTATATGATTTAAATGTTTATTATTATAATTATGCAACTGAAAGCGGCAGAGCAAGAAATTTAAAGCGGAAGCAGAGGCACAAATAGTGAAAAAAACGTATATAATAGTTTGAATAATTGCATTTTCAACAACACAACGCAAGTAATTCAATATTTCTTGCCGCAGCATATGCAATATTTGGAAATCTATAACAAAATTGAATAAACTCTAAATTTGATTATGCTTTCTGTTTTTAAAAAATTAGCAAGATACTCATTTTTAAAGATGTTTCCTCTCATAATTGTGCATAATCATATATAGTCCATGTTAGCAGCGTAAATAATTAATATATACATATTTTTCTAATATTTATACAATAAGTACCCATGTCTTGCAGCAATATATATTTTATAACACTATATATATTTGATCTGTGGCTAAGAAATAGTGGTAATAACATTTAGCTAAAACTTTTATATTTGATCGCCTAATGGAAGGTTTGATTGAGAACTTCAGATTGTGAAACAAGTGGCACCACTTCAAAGGACCATTGCTTTAATAAAGCTGATTCTCTCCAATGGGTAATGGAAGAGCAGAAATTGCTCGCCAATGGGGCCTACAAATAAATTTTCTAATTTTTAAGGGGCGTCAACATATAAATAAGAAAATTGCCCGTCCATAATTGCCTCAAGGTAACCAATGAAGACACATCGAATTTCCCTCTGATCAACTTTGACCCATTTTGGAGTATTGATCCGCTCCCAACCTTCAAATGCTCGTCTATTGAAGATCCACTTGAAAAAAAATAAAAAATCAGTAAGTTACAAAATTATTTCACACTCTTGAAATTTTTGTTAAGGATTTCTTTCGTTTTTGAAACAAAAAACCGGATCATCTCCAAAAAATCAACCTAATTATATGTAGATACATCGAAAAATAGTTCGAGCTTTCGTGATTATTTTGTTGCTTCAAGTATTTTCCTTTTGAATATTTCATAAAACATGCTTATCTTCAGAAAAAATAACAAAAACACATAAACTTCAAAATTTTCAGACTAACTGCCTATTAATTGCAGGAGTCAACCCGATAACCTCTTTTCAATATTATTATATATATTAAAATAATTAAAACATATCTTTTTTATTTCAATTGGTCTGGGCTGGTAATAGGTCCCAGTTACAGCACAACCCCCTGCCCAGGGTTATCGATAAGTTATAACCACATGTTTTCTTCACTAATTTCTAACGTTGCACAAGCTAATGCGGTGTTTGACTTTAATTAATAAGTCTGGCCCTAGTGATATTTCGCATTAACAAAGTCACCTACCAGGTTAGTTGGGCAGTCATTTTCCTTGGTCCATGTATGTGCCCTTTCGCTTCAGGTGCATATATTATACGTGCACTAATGTGGGCCACTATTCTCGATGGTTGTTTGATATGATTCTCAGGATATGTTTGGACTGGAGGTGATCCAAGATTCGTGTGGATTTGAAAACCTCAGATCTCTCATCCAATCCCTTCTACGGCTAGATCTCAGATCCGCAGCTTGTTAGGTTGTGTTTGATCGCCTCATATTTTAAATATGAGGCTGCATAAAAAGTGTGTTTTGAGAGGTTTTCAGTATAAACAAACTAAAGATCTTTGTAGCATGGATTTGGAATCTATGTTGCATGTTAAAACCCATACATTTAAAGTCGAATTGTAGGGGAAGGTCCGATCTTAAATCCATGAATCACTGCGATGTCAATATTCTTTTAAATAAATCAAGAAATCTTTATCGGACTGATGTAAGAACCTTCCCCTGTTTGAATGTCATGGGATGGCCAAAAGGCTGGCACCTTCACCTAAGCCGTTGGTGGAGTTTTTTTTTTTTTTTAATGCCTACTTTGAGGAAACTGACTAGGTATAAAATCCACAATGTCATACTTTTAATAGGGATGTCAATACATCTGATTTGGATAGGATATCAGACTGAACTGTTCCAAAGATATGGAAAAAGCTTTATAGTTTAAGAAATCAGTTCGGATTTGGACTTAAGAAATAGCAGCGATCGGATTTGGTTTTGGATCCGGATAAGGATGCAGATCGGACTTATTTTTAAAAAAAATATCTTATATCTAATACTCTTATATTTTGGAAATCGGCCAAATTCTGTTGAAATTTAGGATTTGAATAAGGATGCAGATCAGTTACTTTTGAATAAATATTTCATGTATAATACATTTATATTTTGGAAATTGGTCAAATTCTGTTCGGTTGGATTCAAATTGTGAAATTGGCTTTCAAAATTGGTTATGACTTTTTTTTTATTCGTATTCAAATCTGAATATGCAAATATCTGGAAAAAAATATGATTAAGGACATATCTGATTCAAATATGATCCATTGACATCCCTATTTTTATGTCTCTGATTCTTACTTTTTATGTATGGAAAAGAAGAAAAGGACAATTGTTGTTCTATATAATCCAGTGAAAACTGCATTGTTGGGCGATATAAAGATCTTCCCCCACCTTGATTCCAAAAAAAAAGAAAAAAAAACTCCTAGAAATTCAATGAAACAGCAATGAAAATAAACGAAGCTAGCCATATAGCTAGAGAAGTGTTTTACTAAGTAGTACCATCTTAAATCTTATGGAATCTCAGATCAACACTTCTGATGCAGAGTGAAATCCACAATACTTAATTTTGCAGTACATAATAAAAAACGATATTAAATTATTGGTAGCAGACGCGATTGTTGTTTACCAAATGAAAGGCAAACATCATGTTCCTTTTTCCTGTTTTTTTTTTTAAACCTAATATCTCGTTATTGGGTTCATGCCTCACGGCATGAATTTAAAGGAGTTTGGAATTAAAATTTACTAATTTTGCACTCCAGGACTATGATATTCTTTTTAGACGTTTAACATTAAAACGCTAGGCTTCCTTTTTTTTCCCTTGGTAACTTGGTTATGTCGTGTAGATGATTTTTACTTTGTGGGCCCTTTGGAAGTTGTATTGCTGCTGATTCTTTTATTTGTATTCTTTAATTCTTTGGCATCTAATAAAAGAGGGGGACTCTCCCCCTCCTTCCTTGCATTAAACAAATATTTTAAAACAATGATCTTCCCCATAAGGTGGTACAGAATTTTAATTTTCCCATCAAAGTTAATCTTATTATTTTAATTTTCCCATCAAAGTTAATTTTATTAACCACTTGGCAAAACTATGACCCTCAAGTTTCCCAACCTTGACGTTTGATTCCTAGTTATCTAATTTGCACTGTAGACAAAGCAATAGAAGTTTGAATTATTGGTTTCAGACCTGTGAAACTCTAAAAAATTTTGAAGGAACCTAAGCTCATTAAAGGGAAAAGAAAAACATAAATGTATTATAATAATTCTAAAAATATTACAAAACTCTAAAAAAATTTTGTAAGAAACCCTTGGGCAACCGGTTTGTGCAAGTAGTCAAAATTTCTAAGCGACTCGTCAATTTATGATGAATCTTGTGGTTTGATTTTCATTGCACAAGAGAGCTCGGGCGACCTATTCGTTGTATATTTTCCCTTTTTGACAAAGGTGGCGTGGAATGGACCAATTGTTAAGAAACTATTTTAAATAAAATACGAACATCTTAATATGTTTATAAAAACTATTTTGATATAAAGCATGCTTTGATTCAAATTGCTTTAATGAAAAATGTTGATTTTTTTTATTATTATTATGGCCGTCCATTTTTTCTTACTATAAAAACACCATTCAAGTCTAATAAATGATCAACTTAGTATTTTTTGATCAACCCATTTTTAAGATCATATCAACAAAGTTAGATTGCAAAAAAATATCAAAATCAAAGGGTTTTGCTTTTTCCCCTTACCTAAGTGTCTTGTATATATATATTTATATATAGACACACGCACACACAAATAAGTGCTCACCAACCATGTATGTTTAATGGAAAGAAAACAAAGGTGGACGTCATGTATTATAAAGAAAGAAAAGAGGGTAGGTAAAGCTAATGTGAAAAGAGAGAAACTAGCAGATGGGGTTCCTTCAACCTTGGGTCATTTTCTCACCTACCTTTATCTGTTTATCATATCAAAGGTAAACAACATTTTTTTTGGGGAACAACTAATAAAGGATCCTACCTTATCAGGTTTATGGGATGAATATTAACGAGCTTGGAATTCAAAACCTGAAAATTTTGGGCCCCAAGACTGATATTCCTTTTATAAGGCACCCTCTTAGTGTCTGTTTTACATGCCAACCACAAGTCTACATAAATGTGTTTAATACTCATAGCTTTTCCGTTTCTGGAAAAGAGCTGGTTGAAATGTACAACCACAAATAGAATGAAACAATTGAACATGAAATATCCCCTTGCATCAAACACTGATCAATAAAAGATCCTTGAAATATATTTTCCCTTTTGCCACGCAAAAACCTTATAACATTTATGTGGACAAAAAAATTAAGCACCGCACGATAGAAATACTCATAGCTTTTCCGTTTCAGCCATCAAATGCGGCCCCCAACTTTATGAATCACTAACTATTAATTTAGAAAAAAAATTGACTAATTTTTATGCTTTGCTGGGGGCATTCGATATTTTTGAAGCTTTTTGGATGTGATTTCTGTGAAAAGCTTCAATGGAGGAGAAGTTTTGGGAAGAGAAGGAACGAAGTGGTAGGCTACTGACAATGCAATTATGGAAAGATGAAATCTTCAAGCTTCATCCATCTTCTTCTTCTTCCCTCTTCCTCAACCTTCAAGCTTCATCCATCTTCGTCTATTCTTCTTCTTCTTCCCTCTTCCCTGACCTTCATCTTTCTTTGTCCCTCCTTCTACTTTGACTTTCATCCCTTTTTAATCTGAATTCCTCTTCTATACGTCACATTTGGTGGTTAGTGGAGTCGGTGAAGTCGTCGATTGTAGCCTACCCTGCAGGATGACCTCCATTTGATAAATTGCAATTTTGATATCGACAAATTGTAATTTTGATCTTGTTATTTAATAATTTTGTGGTTTATAAACAATTTTTTTGTCATATGCATTATATACATATTATTGTTATTATTATAATTTAATAATAATATTATTAATAATAAAATACTCTCACCACAATACCGTACCTAAATTTTTTGAGATGTGCCGCACCGGCACCTGCACCCCGCACTCAGGTGACATAGTGGAGCACCTTGACAAAGCTCAGTCTAAGTCAAACAGTTTGAGCATAACTCACTACATTTTTTACCATGCCCAGTAAGCTTAGATTAGCTTTCCTTTGGATGCTTAAACTTGTACTAACCTTGATGTGTGTGTTTTGGGAACTATGGTTGTGCCTAGTTGTATAATAGGGTTCGTATCACCTTAATTTGTTCTTAATTCAGTTCACCTCCACCTTTAATCTGACTACCTACATGCATGACTTTTCAATATAAAAAATAAATGGTTGTAATTTTAAATATAAAATATGAATGGGCTGTAATTTAACATAAATATCATAACGTTCACTTAAAAAAAAAAAGATCTGATTAAATGTCATAAATAGGGTGGGTGAATCAGTTCAAGTTGGCCCACCATCTTGATTGATTCATAAAGAGGAGCACCATCTTCGGCTCAAGAGCTCCTTGGCAACTCTGCATGCTGCAATTGACGAGCCAATGAGAGGCAGTGCAATAAATGGCCTGCATTCATTGCATACTATAGAGTTGGTATTGGCTTATGTTATTCGGTGAGGGACAGTTCATTGCCCCAGCTTTAATATTATTAATTGATAGTGACTTGATGCTTTTCCAAGGCATAGCATGTATCATTGCGGCCGGATCATGGTTTGACCATAGGGACCAATGCTTGGAGCACATTGATCAAGCCCAAGCTAGGTTAAATAGGTCGAACCCAGTTCAGTAATGGACCGATTTGGCTTATGTTACTGGTTGGTGTGACTGATACATTGCATCTTAGACCATGCCTGGTAAGCTTAAAGTAGCTGTCCGTAGGATCACTGGCGGAGCCAGTGTGGGGCAGGTGTGGGCACCTGCCCACGCCAGCCCAAAATATTTTCTTTTATATCATTTAAAATAGTAAATGGTATAAAAGAAAACTTCTTCCTCCCTCTCACTGCCGACGCCAGCCTCCGCCAGCCAATTTTTCTGGCTCCGCCACTGCATAGGATGCTTAAACCCGCACACAGTGTACCAACCTTGAAGATATTGTGGCTCCTCTACTATCTATCAAAAATAAGAGAAAATTGTGAAATGTAGAAACTAATGCTGGATCAAGATATTGTGGCTCCTCTACTCTCTATCAAAAATAAGAGAAAATTGTGAAATGTGGAAACTAATGCAGGATCACATTAGTTAAAAGTTAGAAATAAGAATCTGTATAAATGGTTATAAATGATTCTGCATATCCATACCGTAACCTTTCTTACATCCACTCATGCCCACTGCCTGCATAAACTTGCAAAAAAAATAATATTTATTGCACACATGAACTTGCAGAAACTTGATATACATGATTTTGTACAGTTGGTATCAGGCTTACGTTGCTAATACATGTTTCACATGTCCAATACGTGCAACTGTATTCCATTTTTTGCTTTATAAGGAAGTCTTCCATTTTAACATCAAGGGCACTTGGATCATTTACAGTTTCTAACACAAATGGGGGGCAATTTGTCTCCTATGACCGGAAGAGTGAATCAGCAGTATTTGGTGTCGCTCCCCCTCCCCCTCCCCCCATCGACATCCTTCTTCTAGCAGTAGCGGAGCCAGCGTGGGGTAGGCGTGGGCACCTGCCCACGCCAGCTCAAAAAACCTCCACAATTTAGTGGAGCGTCTCTGCCTCATGCCCGTGTTGACGCCATGCTGCTGCCCACACCAAACATAGATCGGGTCCAACAATTGGTCCAGCTCCAGCCTCCAACATGTACTAGTGCCCCATAGCCAAAAATTTCTGGCTCCGCCACTGTCTTCTAGGTCTAGGTGTACAATTACTTCGAATAAAAAATATGCTTTTCATGCAGAAATGGCGACCGTCGGCTGAAAATTTTGCTTAAAGCTAGGGTTCTTTTTTACTTTATGGACAAATTATTCCTTCAAAAGCAAATACTGGAAAGTAGGGACGTCAAGAACATTCACATTTTAAATAAGTTAAAAGTTAGATTCAACAAAAGGCATCTGTTCTTCGACGGTCGAGACCCTCAGGCCCTACCAGCAATCCGATTTAGTGAGCAGTAGCAATAAATGGCCTCCGGCTCCACTCTGCAGATTCTCTTCCTCTTCACTCCAGCCCATGGTCTTAGTAATTGAAGGGCCTGCAAATGGGCGGATCGATGCTCCTAGACTAGAGGGCAGTCGAGGACTAGGGCTGCACACGAGCCGAGTTGAGTCGAACTTGCCCAGCTCGAACTCGACTCGGCTGAAAGGGCTCGAGCTCGCACTCGAACTCGAGTCGAGTTCCCTAACACGAGCTCGTCTATAAATAGTCTAGCTCGACTATAAATAGTCGAGCTCGACTCGTATAACTCGTTTAACATTTAAACGAGTTGCGTGGTGGTACGTTTGGATCTGGTTTTGGGTCGAAATCAGATCCAAATACCAAGAAAACAAAATTTGAGTGGTGGTACGTTTGGATCTGGTTTCGGGTTGAAACCAGATCCAAATACTAAGAAAACAAAATTTGTACATGGAGAATCGACTTCTAAACACCCGTCGAGGTCTCCTGCACAGCCGTCGAGGTCTCCCACCCTACTTTATGCTAAGACAGTTAATGGATAACAAAATTATATGTTTTCTTTTTTGTTTCAAATGTTTCTATACAGGACTAAATGCTATCTAGATAACATTAATTCAAGGTTGTGTAGTGTGTGCTGAACAGCTGAAGTGAGTCTGAACCGGTTTTAAAAGAACCGGTTCATTAAATATTAATCGAGCCGAGTCGAGTTACACGAGTTCACTCAAGTGAACTCGAACTCGACTCGATTAACTAATCGAGTCGACTCGTTAACTCAAGCTCGACTCATTTAACCAAATAAGCAACTCAATTAACCAAACGAGTCGAGTTAAACGAGCTCGACTTGTTCAGCCCTATCGAGGACCTTTGACCATCACGGAGTAGCTTCATTTGAAACGTCTACACGAACACAGATGGGAAAGGTTGGGAAGAAGGAACGCTGAGGTATTTTAATCTTTTTCATAAAGGTATGTACATTTTACATTTTTTGAATTTTCCTTTTTTTTTTTACTGCATCAAAGGCATCTTTTTTCTTTAGACACCCCTGTGCTCAGTTCTCGGTTCTTTCCTTTGACAGCTCTTTTTTATGCTAAATTAAAGTTCATTTTACAAAAAGTGGAATCGACCATAAAGTCCCTGGTCTGATGAGGAAGGCAGTTTCATCACATAGTCCTGTAGAACACTACATCGCTCCAATCCCTCTGCCTGTTGTTAGTTTCTTAAACTAAGGGGGCGTTTGATGAGCAGGACGCGAGGCGCGTTTCTTCTCCTTCCTGTGCCGCAGCCGCTCCCTCTTCTTTCTCTTCGACTGACCCGCAGAAGCTCCCTCGCCTGCCTCTTCTCCCTCTCGGCATAGGAGCACGACGCCTCCACGCCTCCTCTCATTGCAGCCGCTAGCCCCCCGTCCCTCTCTGCCTCGCAAGGTATTGTCTCTCTCTCTCTCTCATTCTGTCTCTTGTTCCTCTCTCCAAGTAGGCGTTTTCAATCCCTGCGGGTGCGTCGACTGAATACGAAGCTCTGATGTCTGCATCATGTCTATTATCCCTCTTTCATTTCGTTTTTCTATTGCTTGCTCGATCTCTGCTGTGAGCATCAATCTCCTTTTTGTTTTTGTATGTCTGTAATGTTTCTTCTCAGGTCATGTCTGCACGCATGTTTTTTCATTCTGTTCTCATAAAGAGTTTATTCTTCTCCTCTGCCCTCTCTGATTCTTTCCTTCGTAAGAATCCAATCCCCTTTGTCTTCCCTTTCCTCTCTCTTTCTCTGCAATTTTTTTTTGCTTTTCGTGTGTTGGTTCTGCACAACAAAGCCTCTGAGACTGGTCTTGTTAGTTATTTTGATTTTTCTCTTCATCTGGTGGAACACTGAAGCTAGGGACCCAACCACTTCAGTTTTTGGTGTACTGATGTGTCAAAGTTTCAAGTTCGGTTTGGTTGCTGCCCATCATCTTCATCAGCCTCCATTTTCAGGTAAACCCTCGCTCGTTCCGCCTTTCGTGTTCCATAACTTTGCTTTTTCTGTTTACTGTGTTCAATTCTTCTGTACATACGTTATTTTCCTCGTCTGTATAAGCTCGAGAGGGAGACCGACCAAAGAGAAACTGTTGCTTGCCCAGTTCAGCTGATCATGCATTCGTTCAGGATTGATTCCCCTCTCGTGTTCTGTAACCTTGTTTTTTTTCTGTTTACTGTAAATCGACAACTGTAAAAGCTGTAAGAGGTTATTTCATTTGTCCAACTGTAAAAGCCATGTATCGCTAACGACTGCATGCATCTAATTGCAGTCATTCACCATGGTATTCCAATAGTGTTAAATTATGATCTTACACCGTTGACTTGTGTGGTTGAATCTTATATATTTACTACCATCTACGTCTATGATGTTTAATTAAATCTTGTTGCTCAAAAGTGCCTGAGATGCTGTTCTTCTGAAGCTTGATACATGCCAAATGGGCCTGCGGTGTGGAGTTCTATTTTCTCACTTACATTGATGGTGTTCATATGTGGTCTCATGTCATGGATGGATTTAGGGAAATGTCTGAATAATACACCAATAAAATTTTCTACATAAGGGTGAAGATCTTGTTAATGCATGTTCTATATATATTCTTATTCTGTGAAGTAGCTTTTTGCAAGGTCTGTCTTCCCACCACTGAAAACACTCAAGCTCTTCATAGGACTGTGTTAACTGATGGAGATCACACTGCACATTGTATCCTATATGCCAAAATGTGGTACATTAGTGCTCAACTTTGAGAATCGACAATGAAATGTTCTTACTAAAAAAGACCTCCAATTTCTTCCTATGTACCAAGTTTTAAAATCCTGTGAGAGTGCAGAATACGCTTAAAGCAGTCATCCATATTCCATAACAGCACCGCCATCTTCAGATAGCTTTAACAAGTCAAAGATCAATACTTTCTTGTCAAAAGCGATTTGCAGAATAGATACCTGTGTAGCAACCATCTGATGAGCATGCACCCAGTACAGAAGAGATGAAAGTAAATTGCAATAACTGGGCGTCCTTATTCCATTCAAGCCAGATCTACTGAAGGCTTCATCCTTCTGATTTCTCCCATGCATGGACAAGCAGCTGCAGTTGTGACTTCTAGATAGACAATAAATCTTATATTGCTTCATTTGTAATTCCTACTATTTCTTGCATGCTATTACTGCCACCACGGCAAAAGAAGTTCCAGCACTTGTAAACTTGCCACTACCCTTTTAACCATGGTGCCAGGATGTATTCCTAGGTAGGAGAAAGTACCCAACCATGCCAATCATGAGAGGAGCTGACTGATCTGCAGTCAGTCCCCATATATGTTGCCCTCCTAACCACTCAAAAGCTGCTAAAGAAGGCACTGATTCATATTGAAACAAGTTACATAGATGCATCATCTGATACTGTATGTGCTATCTGCAACACTTTTTTTAAGTGCTTAGCTNCGTTATTTTCTTATGCATGTTCTTCATTTGTTTTGGTGCTTCAACTTAAATAAACATTGCTTGCACAATCGTTACAAGTCGACCTATTTTGCTAGTTAATCTGAACCACTTAACTGCAGTGTTCTTGCCATATTTTTGTCAATCCGGACAAATGTTTCCTTATCATCAAACTAAGAATTAAATTTCTGGAAATATGTTTCTGTACCATCAAACTCAGAAATATAGAATTGGAAATATATTTCTGAGTTATCACACACACTCTTCAAAATTGAAATCGGAAAAATTTTTCTCATTCCATTTTTCCATTTCCCATATTTCCAGCAATATATTTCCAGAAATTTTTTTCCAGGCCATCAAACGGCCCCTAAAGGAGTATCAGTAGAGAGGAAAGCACTCAGTGGAGAAAGTGCCACAAACCCAAAGGTGAAGGACTACCTGCGGGAGCGGGAGGAGAAAAATGACGGTGATTCCAGCATGGGTTATCCTGCTGATCTTGGTAACTTTTATCTTTCGCAAAGTAAGAGTTTGCTTCAAGATGGGGTGAGAGGAGCCATAGCCATCAACACCTTCCTTGTCCTCCTCAAGGACCATGGAGGGTTCTCAATTTGATGTTTTCCTCAGCTTTAGAGGTGAAGACACTCAGAAAGGATTCATTGACCATCTACATGAAGGTCTTCAGCTGCGTGGTGTTTCCACTTTCAGAGACAGTGAAGGCTTGAAAAAGGGTGAGGAGATCAAAGAGCTACTTGGATATATTGAAAAATCTAAAATTTGTATCCCTATCTTCTCCAAGGGTTATGCTGATTCAAGGTGGTGTTTAAGAGAGCTAGCCAAAGTAGTGGACTGCAACAAAAAGGTGATTCCTGTATTCTTTGAGGTGGATCCCTCTGATGTTAAGAATCAGAGTGGTTGCTTTGCTTCTGGACTTAAGAAGCATGGATCCGAGGGGAAGGTGAAGCAGGAGGAGGTGATGAAGTGGAGGGAAGCATTAACAAAAGTGGGAAATATTTCTGGTTTCACTGTCAAGGACACTAATTGGTATGCGTGATAGTAATTTTCTCTACCACTTTAAACCTTTGATTATGTTGTCATTATTTCTCTCTTTTTCATTTCTTGTTGATTTTTTGTTTATAATTGACCTGTTTTGGTTTCCTTCTTTTAAAAACTTTTCTTGGTTAACTTGTGGTCCTTTTCATTTTTCTTTCTTTGGTTGTGCTTTCTCCCTAATTAGTTGGCCTGCCAAGCAGATTCTATCATAGACAAAGGGTAGACAATATTAATCGAATTGCCAACAAGATTTTTATGCAATGTTACGCCGATTCTTAATTAAAGGGCTGAAACCCAATATTGTTGGTTGCTGCTCTTCAGCAACCAAAAAAAAAAGATTTGTGAATGATTTCTCATGGATTCTGAAAATAAAAGCCTGCACGTGTTAGACGAACTAATATTAACATTTTATTTATGAAACAAAAGATATTATTGCTTGTAAATAAATTTCTCATGTCAAGCTTAAACGTTCATTCACAGTTCCTTAAAATTGAACTTGTTGTTGCATATATTATTTAATTTCTATTGGTTATCCAATGCTTTTAGTCAATATATTGATGGAAGAGTTCCTTGGGCTAGTTAGGACTTGAGAATGCATTGTTCCACCTGTTCGTCTTGCAAGTGAATGATCTTTGAAACACCCACATTCAGGAGTACCAGTGGTATGCATTTTTAGTTCTGCTACCATACAGCCCGTTCAATACCTCATGTTGAATTGGTACAAAACACTTTTCTTTTTTATTACAAAACAGAGAAGGAGAAATTTAAAGAAATTCTTCAATCGAGTGAATGGTCCAACTTTTTCTATGCCTTAGAAGATGTTGATAATAGACAATAGTTTCACTAGGCTGACTTGTTATGAAAAAATCCCTTTTAAGCTATATATGTTTTTCCACCGACTGATTTCTTTAATTTCATCCTTTCTTTTCGGCAGGATGGAGGGGAAGCTTGTACAAATTATTGTTAAGAGGATTCTACAGGAGCTGAACCCACATCATCTAGATGTGGGTGAATATATCGTTGGACATGAATCCCTCCTGGAGGAGCTTGAGAGTACCTTGGATTTGGATATGAAGTCTAATGATGTAAGGATGATCGGCATCCACGGAATGGGTGGGATAGGAAAGACCACCCTTGTCAAAGCTCTCTACAATAAAATTTCTTCAAAATTTGAAGCTTATAGCTTTCTTTTTAATGTCCGGGAAAACTCCCTAGTGTCACTTCAACAACAGCTGCTTAAGGACATACTCCAATCTGATGAAATTTTTACACATGAGAGCAAAGGAACTCAGCTCATCAAAGAAAAAGTTGGTAACACGAAAGTCCTTATCATTCTTGATGACGTGGATAGCAGGGATCAGCTTAAAGCATTGGTCGGCAGCCGAGATTGGTTTAGAAAGGGAAGCAGGATTATTATCACAACAAGAGATACAAGACCCTTAAATAAGCTTGTGAATAGGGATGAGCTTTATGAGCTTCGGGAACTAAACGATGATGATTCTAAGAAGTTGTTCTGCTACCATGCCTTTGGGAATGAGAAACCATCAATTAGTAATAAATATGCAGAGATGTGTGAGGAAGCATTGTCATTCATTAAAGGGCTGCCATTAGCATTGGAAGTCCTTGGGTCGCAGTTCTTTGACTTGAAGACTGAAAAAGAATGGAGACGTTGGCTGGAACGGTTGAAGGATTGCCAGGACAAAGAAATTTTTGAGAAGCTGAAATTGAGTTATGATAGCCTCCAAGACAGTGAGAAGAAAGTGTTTTTAGATATCGCTTGTTTTTTTATTGGTGCACGTATGATGACTTTGGATGGCTTGTTGGGCATACCGATGAACGCTCCCTTTGAAGTGGATGATGTGAAGCAGTTTTGGGAAGAATGTGGTTTTCACCCAGAGCCTGCGATTAATGTCCTAAAGCATAAGTCTCTCATAAAAATTAATAAATGGGAAGGAAACTATGGCTCTTTGGAGGCAGAGGTTGGGGAGTGGCGTTTTGAAATGCATGACCAGATAAGAGATATGGGAAGGAAAATTGTTGAAGATGAAGAGAAAGACGAGAAGTCCTGCAGCCGGCTGTGGAACATTCCCAAAGTAATCCAGACTTTGCAAAAACAAAGAGTACGTAAGCTTCTTCTTTTGGAAATTATGAAAATACAATATGTGGTGGCAACTGAAACGATCTTTCATTCCTTTGACCACTCAATAGATTATGAACAAGTAGAAGCTTAATTTCTTAATGGAAGTAGCATTCTTTATTTAAACAGTCGTGTTGAATACCAGCAATTTTTTTTTTTTTGAAAAAATGGCCATGCTATGCAGGCCCAATTACATTTCCAAACAACCTAATTACCATGGATACAAAAAAGATGGAACAATTATGGATGTGCTGGAAACTAAACCATACGGATACATAATTAATTAAAACTCTCAACACATATAAGCAATATGCATGAAACATGCATAAGAAATTATTATTTTTTAAAACTCTATTTATGTTTTAAATTTAAAAATAAATTCCCACCAAAGTGCTTGTTTTACCTTGTCTGAAATTTCGATTGGGCAATGAGATTTTGAAAAAGCACTTCACGCTCACTATCTCTCAGTCAAATACAAAACAAAGAGATTGAAATATCAATACGCTTTATCTTCTAAGGCCAACGTCCCCAAGTCAAATGAAAATAATGAAAGAAAAAACATTAATTTTACTTTTAAAATAATTATTTGTATTTAACCTTATTTAAGTCTTTGCCAACATAATGGAAATCAGAACTTTTTCAAACGAGAAGAGGAAAAATACAAATAAATATTTCATTTAATACATTGAGGAATATTCATCGGACGATATTTACTGAAAAAAAAATCCAAATTAGTATTTTGTATTTGCAAAATGTGCCTGACAACAATTAAGAGAAAAAAATTCATTTTGTTTTTTCATTTATAGGCCTTACCCCTGCAAACCACTTGATGGAGGGTATGGTATGCCTGCCTGTTATTTAATGAAACTATCTTATCAAAATATTGAACGATTGTTTATAGGACTGATGTGTCCCATTTTATTGATACATGATTTACTTTTCTTGACAACTGCAAAAGAAGAAACCAAATTTTTGTTGAAATTTCATTACTTCCCAATTGAAATTTCAAATTTTGCATTGGAATATGCTCATTGTTATGCTTTCCATGATAAGCAACTCAAAGAACTTTTTTCTTTAATTTAGAACTAAAAGAAAATGGCCTTGATGTCCAACTGTTTTTGTTTTTAATTTACTAAACTGGTAAAGGCTATCGCTTGATAATTGGTAAAAGTGAGCACTTGGAAGACATCATAAATTTGATGCTTATATTAGGAATTACAGCCTCTAAGGTTCATGGAAATTAATTTTTATTACAAGAAAACTATGTAAAACCATGAAAAATAAGATATTTACTGCCTTCATTGTATATATAAGAATTTGGGTATTGCTTCACTACCATTTTTTTTAATCCTGTCACGAATTCATGTATATACCAAGATTGAGCTTGAGTGACACAAGTATTGAGGGGGTCATGGGGATTGCTTGTGTAAGGTACCAACTACTGCAACCATTGAAGGAATCATGTACCAAGGAGAAGAAGGAGCATCGGATGTTATTGTTACACACCTCCAAGAAATTGATCAGTTGAGGTTCTTTCATGTTCATGGTGCAAAAATTGAAGGTTCCCTACATTTCCCCAAGAACTTGAAATGGTTGGGATTACCAAACTGCCAACATTTGACGTCGCCATCTGTCTCTATACCTGCGGAGGTTAGAATACTTGATCTACATGGGAATGACAATGTGGCTAAAGCTCTACTTGAGAACTGTAGATCAACAAACACGGTGATCAATTTTTTTTTTTTTTTTTTTTTTTTTAGTGAATACTTCAAATTTTCTTTCTTAGCCTTAGTATAATATTCACTTGGAAGTTCATATGATTAATTTCCTTTTCTCAATCAATTTCCTTCACCAGGTATTTACGAAGTTGAAGATTCTTGACCTTACTCGGACGGGAATAACTATAACCCCTGATTTCTCTTGTATCCCTTCCTTGTTGAAATTGACACTCAAATATTGCACAAAGTTAGTTGAAGTTCACGAATCGGTGGGTAAACTCAAGAGTTTAGTATGGTTGAACTTGGCAGGTTGTGAGAAGTTGGAGAAACTTCCCGACACCATTTCCGAATTGACTTCCCTTGAGTTCTTTTCTCTTTATGGATGCTCGGACCTTCTTTATTTGNTGGACCGTTTGGAACACTTGCATATGGACTATGATATTGGAGCAGGTGAAGGAGACCTTGTGGCAGAAAGCAAACTATTCCTTTCATCTGCCAAATTCCTTGATGCATTGCCTGATCATTGTTTCAGAAGCAAAACTCATCTCAGATTGGATGACATCACAATTAAAGAGTTGATGGACTCCTTCATAAGGTGCGAAAATCTTGAGTCATTGATATTGGATTGCATGTACCTCAAATCTCTGCCTGCTTCGGTTGGGCAACTGCAGAAACTTAAGGTTCTCGAGGTGCACAGCGATAAACTCATATTAGCCGATGATGCTCTTCCATTGAAAAGTATTGAGAAATTGGTGTTAAAATGTGATGTCTTTAAACATCTTCCTCCCTTCAGCAAAAAAGCACAAAATTTGAAGCACCTAGCTTTAACATGCAAAGAAATGGAAGTTCTGCCAGATTGGATTGGATCATCAAGCGAGCTTGAGATGTTAGAACTAAGTCCATGCCTCAACACTTCGAGAATTCCACTTGTAAGTTGCATCAAGATCTCCTAGTTTTCCTAAACATGTACTGATGTACATCTAATGTTTTTTTTTCTTTTTAATCTTGAAGGGAAATCATAGTGATAAAGAATTTTCTCCTTTCAGGTGTTTGAGAAGTTAAAGATTCTCAAGCTTGATCGCTGCCAAATGACTGTTACCCCCAACTTCTCTTCTCTCCCTTGCTTGGAGAAGTTGATGCTCACGAATTTCAAGGAGCTAATTGAAGTCCATGAATCAATTGGGAGCCTTAAGAAGTTGGAGTTCCTGGAAATAACAGAATGCACCAGGTTAGAGAGACTACCAGACAACTTATGCGAATTACGTTCCCTTAAAAGTCTTGATCTCAATGGATGCTTAAACCTTTCATCTTTGCCTGAACAATTGGCACATCATATGGAGTTGCTGGAGGAGCTGTGTCTTGATAAAACTGGAATTAGGAGCCTACCTGCAGCTTCGATGGGCAAATTTTCCAGACTACAGCGTCTGTCCATAAGGGACTGCCAATATCTAAATAGCATACCTGAGTCTTTTATAAGCTGTTTGGAGTCTTTGAGGAAGCTTCATATCCAAGGGAACCCCTTGAAAGGAATGCCTACTGATAACTTTTCTATATCGGCTGATTATAGAACTTTACATGCATCAACACCTTGGGAGTTCATGGAAGCATTGCCCAAATCTTATCAAGAATTAGTAAGACGGCTCACTTTCACAAATGATAGAATCGAGAGGTTGACGGATTCTGTTGGACGATTCAAGAGTGTTACGTCTTTGGTGCTAATATGCAAGATGTTGAAAGCTCTACCCAGTTCCATTGGGCAACTAAACAACCTTAACGATTTATATCTAAAATGCAATACTGTTGCATTATTTGACTGGATCCATTTGCCAGAGAACCTTGAAAGACTGGAGGTACAGTGCATTGAGTTTGCACCTCAACCTTTCTCATCTACAATACTTGGGAATTCAACAGCAGATGGCCGCAAGAATGTCAAAGAAGACCCTCCTATCATCGGACAATTGGGATGCTTATCTCATGATCAAAGTAACAGGAATACTGTAAGCAATGAAATATTTCAACTTTGGTGTTTTAAATTTTGACTTTTTCCCATAATCCTCCAAAGGCCTAATATTTTGTTTTTCTAATATACACAATCCCACCTTTGCCAAAAATTGCTAATTAGACTACAACATATGTGTCATTTCAGCACATTTACAAACCTTTACATTTTCACTTGCACAATTAAAAAAAGTAGCAAAAATTTTAGAAACATACAAGAGTTCTATTAATAAGGAAAAAACAACTAGCCTTTAAAGACCATTGCGGACATAGACAAGTTTTATGCCACAAATAAAATAGCATTTTCTCAATTAAACTCCGGTGATCACTAAGTTAAGTTGAGTTGATGAGATAAAATGATTGAAATACCAAACAAATCACCTAGTCATTATTTGGATTAGCCTCTTTTGCTATATATACCAGATAATATCATTACATGTTGTACTGCAACTCAAATTAGTTTAGCTTGTCTTTTTCATGTCAAATTTAATTCGATAATTGTTTTATTGTTGATGCTATAAAATTAGATTAGAACTTTATGTGTACTAAGAGAAAAAGGTACATTTATAAAATCCATTTACTGAGTGTGTGCTTTTGGTAATTATTTACTAGCAGCTAGTTTGGTAATTCCTTGTTCGGAACGTACCTAAAAATAGTTCTCACTAACCAAGAAAAATGCATAAGCACTAACCAAGAAAAAGGCATAAGTTGTTTTAATAATATCAAAAAAATTAGATCTGTATTAGGGTATTACTTATAAATCTTTAGATACTATTATTTCTTTTTTTAAAAACCACATATAATTAAATTCACTTTATTTATCGTTTAAATTTTGCCTTTTATTGTAAAATTTTTCAACAAAAGTTATGCTGCTCTGGAGACTTAAATCATGATTAGGCATTTCTGTAAAGTTACGGTGAATAAGGGGGAAGTTTTGTATGTTATGAGCTTTCCAGCTACTTGCAAAACAGAAAGAAGAAGAAAAGGAAATAGAAATTTTTTCCCCTACTTATTTCCGTATTTATCTTTACTTGGAAAGAACATAAAAAACTGATAAGAGTATTGTGCAGGTGATGCTGAAGAAATTAAAGAGGCTTCATCTTTGTGCCAAGCAAATAATTATTACCCCTGATTTCTCATTTGCCCCTCACTTAGAGGAGTTGACTCTAATAGATTGTGAGATGCTGACTGAAGTTCATGAGTCGGTTGGGACTCTTGTGAACTTGAAGTCTCTAAAGATAACAGGATGCAATGCATTGGAGGGACTTCCCGAAGCCATATGTCATTTAACTTCTCTGAAAAGCCTTGAGCTTCGTCAGTTTAAGAACCCTGGTCTTCGTGAGACTAGAATTAAGAGCATACTATCTTCGCTAGAACAGCTTACTAAACTAGAGAAAGTATGCATATATAAGCGCGTCGATCGGACCAACCTCAAGAAGATTGAGTTCAAAATGTCTACTTTGGAAATTTCAGGCTTAAGTTTAGAGTGGGTAACTGCTTTATGGTCTTCTGTTTTACATTCAGTGAAAACACTCGTCATCATAGATGATCAAATTGAAGAGTTGCCAGATTCTATAGCACAAATGCAAAATCTTGAGCACTTGATATTCGAGTGTGGGTCCCTCAAAGCCGTACCTAACTGGATTGGACAATTGAATCGACTCCATACTATTCAATCAATGTATGAATATGATAATGGGAGCTTCGCAACTCAGCCAGACTGCATTGAACCATTGGGAGGACTTCAGAAGTTGTCGCTGCGCAGATGCCAAAATATCAAGCACTTGCCTAACATTGTGAGGCAGATGGAAGGATTGAAACATTTAGATCTATTGGAAACTGGAATTGTGGAACTCCCTCCATGGCTTGGGTGCCTCACATATTTGACGCACCTGAATTTGAGCACTACTCATCAAAACGATGATATTCTCCCTGAGCTGTCACACTTGACATCATTGGAAGAGTTGGACTTGTCAGGAAGAAATTTCGGAAGCAGTCTTTCATGTATTAGCAACTTCTCCAGACTTACGGTGCTTAATGTATCTGGATGTAAACAGCTTCGCTCTATTCCTCACCTTTCCTCCTCTGTTTTATGTTACCTTAATGCTTCCAACTGCACCAATCTGAGAGAATTACCAGACTTTTCAAATTTGCAATCTCTAGGCTGTTTGCTTCTTGGAGGCTGCAACTTGCTCGAATGCATTCCTGGCTTCAAAACCATTGCAGAAAATCTTTCGCATTTGGAATTGCCGGGGCCAAGTGGTGCGTGCAGCAACCTTAGCGATGATTTCACGAACAACGTGTTTATGGTATGTATATATGACCCATATGTCCTTTCTTTGGAGTTTCAAGTTAAATGTGGCTCATATTTCTTCCCATCTTATTTTTGGTTGTCGCATTTAAAGGTTAATGATGAGTGGGTGAGGTTGAGCACACTGTTTATCATGTGCTCCTTGTAAGCAACCGTGTCACTTGTTAACGGCATTTTAATCCTGTAAAAAATGGTTATTCTTTTCACTTGTTTTGATTTCCTTTTCATTATACTTCCACCAAAAAAGGAAAAAAACCCTGACCAGCTGACCCTGAATAATTAGATGTGTGGTACGAAGGTTCTGCACTGTAGCTTCAGGCTTTTGATCATGGTTCCACACAACAGGTGCAGTTTGATAGTCCCAAGAGGGAGGATGGCCACTTACACGTTTTTCTTTTCCCTTGAAATGAGCTTAGGTTTCCATTGATTGCCAGAATAAACTTGATACATAACAAAGTTGTTCATTAGTGAACCTCATGTATACATATAAATTATTTATATGTTTTTCTTACCAACCAAACTTTTTTTTACGGGGTAAAAACAATGGAATTTGACATAAGAATTAGAACCAACACGTCTGAGAAGACTGGGTCTTCTCAAAGTGGTTGCTCCATTTTTCGTCTTTACAAGGGTATTTTTGTCATTTCAACCTCCCCCAACATGCACGAACGGAACTCAAATAATGAGATATGAGTTTGTTCACTTTTCCAGAAATTAGGGGATCTTCAATACAATAAAATAAAAAGTGATGACCACGCTATTTTAAGTGCTGTTGGGACGTGCAGGCTCGAGGGCCTGTGATGGGAGACTAACTTGAATATGTATTGAAGTGGAGGATCCGTTTTGTAGGTTTTTCCCTTTCCTGCTTTTTGTTCTTCTTCTCTTGTTTTTTTTGGCCCAATTAATTTGGTTGAATTTTTACTATTTATTACTTTGAAAATATGTTATAATATTTTTTTTTTATTAAACAGGGAAGCAAGAAATTGTCTTGTATTAGTTTGCAACATTTTTCATTTGGAATTCTGTACTTGTTTTAACTATCTTCACCTACTTTTCACTTTCTCGTTATAGGACATTGTTTTTACTTGTTTCAACTTTTCTTTTCTTTTAGTACAAGAGTGTTTCTATCGTTCTAATTGTTTTCATAGCTTGTTTTTGACTTAAATTATTACACTAGATCGTTTTTACCTGCTTCATTTTTTTTTCGTGTCAAAGTTTTTTTTGTCATTTCAAGCATCCCAAATACATAATTTCATTGCGGTCGCATGAATATACAATAAATAATTTGGATGTCATCTTTCGTTTTTGTTTTTCTTGTCGCAGGAAGCACTGTTTGGAAATTTACATTTTTTCAAGATGAAAGGGAATATCATTGCTGGGTCCCATATTAGTCAGCAGTGCCTGTCTTTCTTGTTTCCGGACGTGAGGTTCAACAAATCGAAGTGCTCGTCACTAATGCTTAATTTAGACATGGTCTCATCACCAGTAGGCATTAAAGTGATCACGAAAGATGACCTTGTCCTCTTCGAGACCACACTCCCAGGAAATGACTTTGATGATGGATACAAAACATTTTCTTCTTTTGAAGAAGGAGATAGGGAGATACTGGAGCATTTATCAGAAGGTTCTGGAACAATACAAGTATCGACTGATGTGTCAGAGCTGTCCAAAGTTGAACTACAAGCAGCCTATGAGTAAGTAAGGATACCCTTAATTTTTCTGTCTTATAAATTCATTGGTAGATGGACTAGCCTCCTATTTCTATTTTTCTTTTAATGCACTGCTAAATCGACCAGAGGCCCCTTATCATAAAACGTCACTTTTTCTTCTCTTTTCATGACCAATCCACAGGCAGAATTTGGATTCCACGCAACATTTAAAATTGGATTTGGTTCTAATCCAGCCAACGCCATATATTGGTGCATTTTTTTATTGGGACAAATTCTTCTATTGATATTTGTCAAGGTCAGATCTGACCATTGCCAACTTCTATGTCTAAGTCGGTTCGCTTTGGAACTGCTGGACAAAGAAAACCATCAATTGATCTCTGGAAGGACAAGCGCTGGTTGAAATGGGCAATGACAAATAGGATGAAACAATTGAACAAATTTTTTAATTATGCTAAGCCATCTGTGTATATAATAATTAATCAGATATTCTTGTTTATCGCCACAGCAGCATCTAAACAATATATAATATTTTAGTCAACTAAGCTATAATATGTGACATTGAAGGGAGTGTTTATGTCTAAGAAAATAAACATTTCAGGTCTTGTTAGTTGGATATGTTGATTTTCACTATACAACCTTGCAGCAAATACCAATCAATGAAAAGATTTTTCAAATATATATTTTTTCTTTTTTTTCCCATGGAATATATGTAAATTTTCAAATTTTATTCCTGCTAAAACCTTGTGACCATTATGTGGAAAAAAATTTAGGCACCACACAATAGAAACACTCCTAGATTTTCTGTTCCAACCATCAAATGCAGCCCCTGTTTCATGAAGAAATTTTCCAGTAGCCTAGTTAATCATTAATTAATTTAGAAAAAAATTTCGACCAATTTATAAGCTTTGCTGAGGGAGGAATTTGATATTGTTGAAACTTTTTGGATGTAATTTCTGTGGAAAACTTCAACTGCTATTTAGACTTGAAAAACCGGGCATTAGATATCTCTTTTACACGACTTCACTACATCATTTAAACATTTATTCTTATAACTATGCTATTGAAAGTGACAGAGAGAGAAGTTAAAGTGTAGAAGAGACAAATCATGAGTGAAAAAAAGTACAAAATATTTTGAGCAATTGCATCTTCAATAATACAATGCTATTAGTGCAATATTTCTTGTGGCGGCATATGCAATGGTTGGACATACATGCATTTGCAATAACATTGAATAATTTATTAATTTGATTATACTTTTATATATATTCACGTATTTTTGTAATATTTGTACAACAAGTCATGTCTTGCAGCAATCTATTTTCTATGACAGTATATATATTTAACGGTGGCTAAAAAATATTAATTATAACATTTAACTAAAACTCCTTTTAAGATTTACCGACCTTGCGCTAGACAATATGCCAAGCACCTCCACAGTTCTTAAAAACTAACTAACCACTAATGTTAAACAAGCATATGCTTTAGAAATAATAAGTTGATAATTACTTATTTCAAAACAAACCGTCTAACTTCTAAACAAGAAACGACACTTCACAAATGAGGAAGACGTCTTCTCCAGAGTTGTGGAGAGGGGGCAAAATTGGGTTTTGTTTCTTTACGGTCTTGGTTTGTAACAGGAGGATCCCAATAGCTTGGGACTGTTAAGAGTTCTCTCGCCCGTCCATGTTGCAAAGAAATAAAATGCTGACTTCAATGGCGGAATGGCATACAGGACACAACAGATATGTCCCAGGTGCAAAATGTTTGGGCATTGCTCTCCACAGACTTTCTGTTACCAGATTTATGGTAAATGGGTGGTGTTTTTGTCTGGAAGAGAAGCCCTATTTCTCAAGGAAAACTTGTCCCACTCTGCAAGATCATTATTACATTACAACCTGCAGAATTATGTACCATGGCAAGTGCTCCTTTGCAAATGGCATTTTCATATCGAAGCAAGAAATAGCATAAATTCTCTGGCACGGAGATGTTTTTATCCAACCTGTTGAGTTGTGAATCGAAGTTCAAATAGCTAGTTTGTAATTGCAAAGAAAACGGAGATCATCTTTAAAGTGAAAAAAGTATGAACTGTTGGTGTTACATTATTTGAATTCCTTGCCAAAGTGAAGCACGCCCGTGCAAATCTTAATTTTTACATAATACATTTGTTTCCACTTGCTTGCATGTTTACATGCTTATTTTAATTTTAAAAAAGTATAAATGTGTGGGGTCTTTTTATCTCATGAGTTTGCGAAAGGATTAGTTATCAATGTAAGTATTAACAACATTGCTTGTTTCTATCCGATGGATCTCCAATGCGATAACAATAGTTTTTTTTTTTTTTTTTTTGTACAGCATGGACAGGGTACCTCAAAAGGTTGGGTTTGGATTATTCCAATGATGAATCTGAATTTGATAGTCCCCATTGCTCTAGATGCCCAGGAGACGAGCATTGTGCACCCAGCTGAAAGAAGATCAAATTTGGTGTGGGGAGTCTTGATTATCAAAGTAATATTTATGCACTTTTCTTTATTATCTTATTACTTGTAAGCTTTTTCCTTAAATCTAGAAGTGCTGTTACCATTTTTGTCAATATTGTCAGTTGAACAGCATATCTACTGTGAACTGATCAGGGATATCGAAGATATTAAGTTTTTTCGTTATTTTAAAATATTTCTATATTTGTTTTAAATAGAAAAAGTGAGAAATATGTAGCTTTCTATTATCCCATACTGGCTGAATGTGGCAGAAACGCCTTATCAATCCCCTTCGACAGATAAAATGTAGATAGTGGTTCTGATTGTAACAACACCGTTATACTTAATATCATCTAAGTAAATGGTTTATCTTGAAGACAATTGATACTTCAATCTTTAAACTTTGCTTATCATAACTGAAAAATTCATTGCTGATATTAACCCTTTCCAGTTACATTTGGATAACCATTGTTATCAACTTACAAGGGATTTCCATCTAGGCCGACCATTGAAGTGTAGTGTCATCGATCGTCTCAAATCTCTGCTTAACTCAATTGGATCACTGAGAATGGCACATAAATTAGGGCTACTGTAAGTGTGGGAGCATTGGAGCCCTGCCTGCTCCCTTACAGCATTGGAAAGCCTTGAGGCCTTGAAGGATTTGGGAACTGCTTTGGTAAAGAAATTCAAATTCTGTTAGGATCAATTCATTTCAGTACTCAGAGATGTTTTAACAGGAAAGCAAAAGTAACAAGGTGAAAAACGGGAGAAGAATAGAAACTGGGACGATGGGTACTAATTGGTTGCAGTACTCCTCTTTGATGACACTGGTGCAGGTGACTTTTTAACCACTGCTCTGCAGTAACAATCTCTCAACAGTACTGAGGGCATTGTTCTTCGGGTTGATCGCCTACTGGAATGTTTGATTTTGATTAGATTGTGAAACAATTGGGACATCAGTTACTTCGCTAGGAAGAGTATTTTCAAGGTTCAATGACGACAGTTCAGGGTTGATAGTATCCAAAAAGGCATTGCTTTCATAAGGCTGATTCTCTATAATGGGTAATGGAAGAGCAGAGGACTTGAGAATGTTCTGATCAACTAGTTTGAAGGCAGGAGAGGAGCCTGAAATTGCTGGTTAAAGGGCAGCGTACAAACAAATTTTCTAATTTGTAAGGGGCATCAACATATAAATAAGAAAAAGAAAAATTGCTCTGAAGTGTCGATAGAATAATAGACTTTTTTATGAGTCTATATAGGCAATAGGCAATTGCCCACACTGTGTCCACACTTGCATCCACCCCTGTTTGACGCCGAATGTGTTTTGAACACAGGTAACGTGTTGCTTGTAAGCACTTTCTGATTTTCAAGGTCATAGAGTTTGTAGGCTTTCTGTATTGCAGGTAACCAATGAAGCAAAAGCTAAACAGTGTTTCTTCACACTCTCCCTAGACATGGTTTTCTACAAAGGAAAAAAATAATCCAACTTCTTTGTCCTCCTGACTTACTCCATTTTGGACTAAATCCCTTTTCGCGAGCTGTTGGTGTTGCTTTAGTCTTTTTTTTTTTTTTAAATAATAATAATAATAAATCGCTTGAGGCATAAAACCCACAAAGTTATATTTTTATGTCTTTAAAGTTCTTTCTGGCTTTGGGGCTTACGTGGACCTATAATAGGTCCTTCAACATGAATGTGGATGCACTTGCCACTGTTACGTTCCGAGAAAGTAAGGTATGGAAGCATCATTTGGGTCACTGTTAACAAGAACCAAAATATAAATTTTCAAACTTTTTATTTAGATTAAATTAAAATTTTTAAAATTTACATGCAATTTTTTTTTTTTTTTTTTAAATCCTAAGGGGAGCCATGGCCTCTGCTGTCTCCACCCATGCCTCCATCCCTTCCTTCTTGGAAATATTTTAACTATGATGTGATCTTCGGCCCTCAAACAATTAGAGTCCTTGTTCCACTAACATTTGGATTGTAGGTAGGAGACTCGTATGTGGTAATAACATAGTTTTTCCACTGAGTCACTTTCCCGCTTTAATTTGAGAACTAGCTTATGACCTTCAAGTTAAAGCAAGGTGATCATCCCAATTTAAATTAGATCAATTTGATTAAGTTGGACTTCATGATAAAGGTCAGTTGGTTACCACAAATGATTTTCCCATCAAAATTTTGGTTAACGACTACCATTGCAAGCATATTAATCTAGTTAGCTTTCTCCGCCTCTATGGTTGGAGTTTGCAAATATAATTGTAGCACGGCAACGGTACAGAAAGAGCCCATTTCAGCTTTTCAATTGTAATGCACTTATGGAAAAGATGAATGGGAGATATTAAGGTCTTCCCACAACTATTTCAAAAAAAACTAATAAATCAATGAAACTCCTAGAAATACAAAGAACAGCATTGAAAATAGAAAAGGCTAGTTCTTAATTGCTTTATTCAATTTCATCCAGCTAGAGAAGTGTTTTACGATTTCAAGGTATAATTCACAGTACGGCTTTAAGGGACATAGTGTTGCCTGTTTTGTGCATGAAGCGAATCAGTGGAGTCGATTTCAATCAGTGGAGTCGATTTCGGCCCGAAGCCCACCCCTACTTTTTCTCCCGTTCTCCGACCTTGATGTTTGGAGTCGATTTCAATCAGTGGAGTCGATTTCGGCCCGAAGCCCACCCCTACTTTTTCTCCCGTTCTCCGACCTTGATGTTTGATTAGTGGTTAACTAATTTGCAAGGAAAAGAAGTTTGAATTATTTGTATCAAATCTGCGAAAGTACTCTAAAAAGTTATTAGTTTGTGACAATTATTTACCATATTAAAGATTAACAACATTTTTTTGAGCAATTTTTTTTTGAGAAAAACTAATAAAGGATCATACCTTATCGGGTTTAGGGCATGAACCTTAACAACGAGTTTGGAATTCAAAACGTGCAAATTTTTCCCCCCCCCCCCCCCCCCAAGGACTAATATTCCATTTTTCTTTTCTCATCTTTCTTAAATCTTTTCCAATCTGAAACAATTTTAAAATCCTTGTTCCACCAATCGCTTCTCTTCCGTTATTCAAGTAAACCATGAAAGGTTGTGGTTTCAATGCTCATGCGGCAGCCTCTTTTGAGGTGGCAAGTCAAGCGGCATTTCAGACTTTGGTGCAAATTTTTTTTTTTTATTGGGACAAATTTTTCTGTTGATATTTGCCAAGGTCAGATCTGACCAAATTCTTCTAAGCCGGTTGGTTCTAGACTAGCTGACCAAAACAACCATGGATGAATCTCTTGAAGGAAAAGAGATGGCTGAAAATGGAAAATGACCAATAGACTGAAAAGAATTGAACAAATTTTCCAATTATGCTAGCCATCCAAACAATATATACTACTATACATAACTAACCTAATACTTAAAAAATTTCTCACATGAAGGGAGTGTTTAGGAGTCTTTGATGTCTGAGAAAAAGCTTTTCAAGTCTTGTTAGTTGGTTTTTAGAAAGTCGCTTTACAGTTACCCCTTGCATTAAACATAGTTGAATAGAAAGATTCTCGAAATATATTTTTCTGTTTTCCATGAAATTTTAGGAAATTTTCAATTTCTCTTCCTGCGAAAACCTTTTAACATTTATGTCAAGAAAAAATTAAGCACCACACAATAGAACAAGTCTTAGTTTTCCCGTTTCAGGCATCAAATGCGACCCCCAACTTTTTGAATCATTTTTAATTCCAAGTTCTCTCGGGTAAATATTAATTTAGAAAAGAATTTAACTAATTTTTAAGTTTCGGTGAGCGAACAATTGACACTTTTTAGTGTGATTTCTCATTTTTGTGAAAAGCTTCAACTGCCGTATATACTGTATACTTGAAAAACAAGGCATGGAGATGCATAGGAATAAGGTATTGGATGCATAGGAATAAGGTATTGGATGCATAGTGTTCTCTTTTAATTATTTGTCTTCACTAGATCATTTAAAATTGTATTATTATAATTATGTTACTGAAAGTGGTAGGCCAAAAATTCAAAGCAGAGGAAACACAAATAATGAGTAAAAAAACATATAATAATTCAAGTAGTTACATTTTCAATAATACGATGCAATTTATTCAATATTTCTTGTCGCAGCGTACACAATATTTGGAAATCTACTTATCTACAATGAAATTGAATAATTTATAAATTTGATTATACTTTCTGTCTAACCAAGATTAGGAAGAGACTAATTTTTAAAGATGTTTCATTTCTCTCATAATTGTGCATAATCATTATAGTATGTGTTAGCAGCATAAATAATTATTTACATATTTTTGTAATATTTGTACTACAAGTACCAATATTTTACGTGCGGGAGCATTGAAGCTCTGCCTGCTCCTGTTGCAGCATTGGAAAGCCTCGAGGCCTTGAAGGAATTGCGAACTGCTTTGGTAAAGAAATTTAAATTCATTAGGATCAATTCACATTCAGTACGCAGAGATGTTAACAGAAAAGCATAATGTCAAGTTGAAAACAGGGGAAGGAAAGGATCTGGGACAATGGGTACTTGGTTGCAGTACTCCTTGATGACACTGGTGCAGTAACAATCTCTCAACACCTGCTCTGCTGAGGGTCCCGTTCTTCAGTTGATCACCTAATGGAATTCAGTTGATCACCTAATGGAAGGTTTGATTTTGATCAGATAGTGAAAGGACTAAGGCATCAATAGACTTGAACAGGAAGAGTATTTTGAAGGTCAGATCGAGAACTTTCGGTTCATAAGTATTGAACTTGGTTGGTTTCAGTAGATTCACTTTCGGTCGAATTGAAACTTTACTTCTCTAATGTCGAGTGCCATTTGCTTTCATAAGGGTGATTCTCCACAATGGGTAATACAAGGGCAGAGGACTTGAGAACATTGCCAACTAGTTTGAAGGCAGGGGAAAGCTAATTTGCTGGTTAAGGGGCGCTAGTAATAAATTTTTTATTTTTAAGGAGCATGAACATATAAATAAGAAAAATTGCTCTGAGGTTCATACTAGACCTACATAGAATTTGATGCAGAGATCGAGCTAGTGGCCCCACGAGACTCCAATGTAGTAACATGGCTTTACCACCTATGTCACCATATTACAGGGTGCAGGTGTCAGTGCCGATGCGGGTGTGGAACAGCACATTCCAAAAAATTTAGGTGCAGCGGTGCGATGAGGGTATTTTATTATTATTATTTTTTAATTTATTATATATATAACAGAATAAGCATATTATTACAATTTTGTTATTAATGTATATAACATACTTGAATAATTGCATTGCATAGAAAAATATCAAAATAACATATATTATATAAGTAATTTCATAATATGACATTCTAACTGTGCTCTGGTGTGAGTCGGAGCTGCACCTATATCCGGTGTGCACCCGACTCGATGCGGACTTCGGTGTGACTTTAAAATAGAAGAGTCCGGTGACTTAGTTTACCACTGAGTCAATTTCTTCTTTAATTAGAGAACGAGCTTAAGGCCTACAACTCAAACCGAGGTGGTGATCCCAAATTTGTACAACTATGCTTTTTCTGTGTCAAAATTGAGTTTCCCATCAAAATTTGGTTAACGACTCACATGGCAAGCGTATTAACCTAGCTAGTTTTCTGCGCCTCTATGGTTGGAGGTTTAAAGAGAAAACCACTTTACATTTTCAATCATAATGCAATTAAGAAAAAGTTGAAAATGACAGTTGTTGTCTCATGTACTCCTATGAAAACTGCACTGCACTGTTGGGGGATATTAAGGTCTTTCCAACTTTATTCCAAAAAAAAAATATAATCACGTAAACTGGACAAATTATTGCTTTTTATGTTTGATTCGTAGTTATCTAATTCACACTGTAGCTGAAGGAAAGAAGTTTAAATTATTAGCTGGTGACAAAAAATATTTACCAATTAAAGGGTAAACAACATTTTTTTTTTGTGTGTATTTTTTGTGAAGAAAAACTAATCAATGATCCTATCTTATCGGGGGTCTATGGCATGAATTTTATCGAGTTTGGAGGAAGAGTTAGGAACCAACTATTGTGAGATCACCTAGATTTGTTCTTGGCAATTGATTTACTGCCGAAATCCTTGGACCACAAAAAGCTGACTGCTCTTACCACTTGGTGCATCAATTATGGTAGGTGGTGATCAAGAAAACTTTTGAATTATCGTAGGTACTGAACCTGTTGCTAGCGAGATATTTGAAGCTTAGGCTTCGAGTACGGAACGGTTGCAAAATTTTGTCAAAAATAATTTATTAAACTATAAGTAACAACTATGGAATGTGTTTACTAGTAACTCCTTTTTTAGGTTCAAAGACATATACTTACATTCCCAGCTAAAATGGTACTCATATAGAATTAATGTCGTTTAAAAAAATATGGTGTATAGGTAATTATGACTACAAACTTATTAAACTAAACTAATTTGACTGCCTCGTTGCTTCTCGACAACCAGATCGATGCTTAGATTTCTTTGCTTTCTACTTTTTCAATTGTTAAAATCTTGGTAGATGCATGGAAAGCAAAGTTAAACTGCCAGAGAACATTAATATTGGTGCTATAATTATTGCTGCCTCAAAACTATTCAAATGAATGTGTAGTATGTGGTGGATGCTTGCAGTCACCCTATCCTATCCTGGCAAGAGTACCATTCAAGCAATCTTATCGGATCCTCCAGCCATGCATCCATCCAGCCTATATAAATATTGGTGCTGCAACTATTAAGTAAAAGACAACTCTAACTTATGAATATCCCCACCACAAAGATGTGGAATGCTTCCTTCAGTAGTCCCTTACACATCAAGGTTTTTAGATCCAACCATTGTAAATTTGCTGTCTTTTTAAGTAGATATAAGGTAATGTCCATTGCCCTAGCGGATACATTTATCAACTATGAAATAGACACAAACTGGAGATCTTCAAATTAATGCAGTTAAAAGAGATCAATCCAATTTTATCCGAGATTTAGTTATGTTAGCCTTATTAATGCTATTAAATCTTGACACCACCATTTGAGTATAAATTTTATCATATTTGAAATTGGATCAATCAGATTTAGTTAGGATTCCAATCAGTATTTAAACTGGATTTGGTTCAGATCCAATCATACTGGTGCCTTTTTTGTTTTTTGAGGCAAGCACTTCTATTCCTATTTGCCAAGGTCAGGTATGGGTTTGCGACCTGTCCCTTAGTCGATTGGTTTTGGATCAGTATTTAAAATTCGAAACACCCATTCATTTGAAACAAAAAGCTGAAGTCCCTAGCCTTCCCCCATTCCCTAATGTACCATGCCTTTTTTTTTAACGAATTCAAATACCACTATGATTCAATTTGTGTATAGTTGGCTTTTTTTTTGCAGCAATAAAGGATGGCACCCTAACACTCAAAGTAGAGACTGACTACCTACCAGTTCCCGAACCAAGCCATTGCACAAACCCCTGCGAAAATATAAGCTAACATGACCATGATCAAACAACAAATGGGATACATTTAAACTACATATTAACATTTATTGCGAGTTATTGATATGTATGCTTTTGATTTTGGGCGTTAGGTTTGAGCTCAAATCCAAATTTAACACAAGTTGGTTTAATTTTCTCATCAGATAGTGTAAAATTAAAACTTCCATCTAAATTTCTTTTAATGAATAAATTTAACCTGCCATGAGGTCTATGTCATAATGGTACGGGTACAGGGGTACGGATACTGATACCGCGTTTTCGTAAATCTTGATACGATGGTACGGTGAATATTATATATTATTATATATTTTTAATTTAAAATTTTGAAAAAAAAAACAACATACTCAACACATTCATATTGTTAAACTGAAAAGTGAAAATGTATGCATCTAAAAGACTAAAAGGGCTTAGAATGATATTCTTGTAACTGTCGACAAAGTTTGTGTATTGGACATTCTGAATAACATTGAGTTGGATCTCATGGACCCAACATGAGTAGCTGATGATTTTCCATTTTGTTCTGAACCGGGTGGATCAGATCCAAACTCTACCGGATATTTGCCTTTGCTGAAACGATAGCAAACTACGCTGGCAGAAAATCTACAAAATGGTTCCTCCCTTTTGGCTGTCGGTAGAAGAAAAGTGAGAGAAGAACGGAGGAGGCCATGGATCCATCCCAAGAGATCGCAGAAGATCGCCCTCCCTTCGTCCGCACGGACCGCACCGCATCTACAAAGACTGCCGCGCCGACCGCTTCACGGGCGTCGACCCAAAAACCGGCGTCTCCACCAAGGACGTCATCATCTCCCCAGAAACAGGCGTCGCCGTCCACCTCTTTCTCCCTCCCCTTCCCAACCCACCATCACCCAACCGAAAGAAGCTCCTCATCCTCATCCAGTTCCACGGCGGCGGCTTCTGCGGTGGCTCCACCTTCAGCCGCGTCGCCCACAATCACCTCACCGCCCTTTCTGGCCGTGCGATTTTCGTCTTTAGCTTTTACTTTTTAGTTATGATATGGTTTGGATTTGGTTTCCACTCGAAACCAGATCCAAACATACCGGCACATACCAGCGTACCGGTACGCCACCCATTTGGGCGTACCACCATTGTGACATAGTGCATAGGTAGTTCAAACGGGTGGACTTAGGGTAGGCCTGGGCGTTTGGCCCAGTAGCCCGGCCTGGTACGGGCTGGCTTTGGGCCAGGAAAATCCTGGCCCGGGCCGGACAAGCCGTCCCTTCTCCCTCCCTGCCCCATGCCGTCTCTCCATCCCCCTTCTCGAATCTCTCCCTCTCCCTCTCCCTCCCCCTCCCTCTCCACTCTCCCTCCTCCTCCCCCCCTCATTCCTTCCCCCCTCTCGGCCAATCCCTCTCCCCTCCCCCTCTCCCTCTTTCCCTACCTCTCCCCCTCATGTCGGGCTCCCCTCCCGCAGGCTGCAGCCCCGCCGCTCGGCCTCTCCCCCTCCGTCTCCCTCGGACCCTCTCCGCTCGCCCACCGTCATCTGTCTCCCTCTCCGCTCTCCCCCGGTCCACCCGTCCGCGACCCAAGCGACCACCCAAGGTCTCCGATGGTGTCATTTTGCAGCCGCCCAAATCTTTGAAAGGGCGGGACGAAAACCGGCCGATTCCAGCCGGTTTTCGGTGGCGACGGCCGGCCGTCCTGGCGGCATCCGCCGACGGCCACTCACAAAGTTGGGTGGCCTGCCGGTGAAAAACCTGCCATTCGGCGGGCGGGCGGTGGAGGGCCTGGACGTCATGGACGAGCTCGGGCGATCGAGCGCGGGTCGGGTCCGATCCGATTCATGAGTACCAGTTCGGCCCGCCAAACAGGCCGGGCCTGGCCTGATTTTTGTGGACCATGCCCGGTACCCGGGCCCGGGTTTTAGGGCCGATGGGCAGACCCGACCTGGCCCGATACCCACCCTTAACTTAGGGCATGTTCGAAGCATGTCCCATACTAGCGGGGTTTTATGCATTTACACTATATGGAGGTGGGTCCTACATGCAAATTGAAACAATCAGCAACTCTAGATCTTGGGAGGTTAAGGAAAAAAAGAAGCTTCTGCTTTCACCCTGTGTGCCCTTTTGCTCATCTACGACCTACTAAAATGAATGCACAAAGAGGTAAACAACGGTGGAGACCACTCAGGACACTTGATTCTTCTACTTGATTGATTTCCATCCACACTGAACGACCAAGGAAAATTGAATTACTGTAGGTGCCAAAGCTGCAAATAGGTAGTGAGATATTTCAGACTGCAAAAAATATACATTGGTTTTGACAAAAATATTTACTGCATGTGGTATGAGTTTGAAATTCAACATTTTTAAATTCTGAGTTGAACCCCAAAAATGTAATAAATACTTTTATGAAGTGGTCTTTTAATTGTGATATATATATATATATATATATATATATATATATATATATATATATATATATATATATATATATATATATATATATATATATATATATATATATTACCGGCCTCCACCTCCTCTTGATTTTATTCCTGCATAGGTTTCTGTCTTCTTGTTATTTGTTCTTGCTTTCTTTGTTAATCTTTGTCTTATGCCACTCTTACCTTTTTCTTTTGATCTTATTGATTGATTGGTGACGCCTTGTCACTCCTATTTGTCACAGGCCGGCTTTTCTCAAGCCATCTCTAGCCCGCGCGGCGCCGAAGGCACTCCCAAAAGCCTTCGACTAGCCTGACATCTTTGGTTTTAGCGAAAGCGTTCATCATTATTCGGGAATTGTGGACTAGACGAGGAGTGTTACGCACTCGGCACACCATCACCCAAGTTTTATCCCATAGTCGGCCATCGGTAAGCCGTGGCCATGAAGCCCTGTCAGAACTTGGTCATTCCTTGAAGTATCTGTCTACTACCAATCGAAATCTGGGTGGTAGACTTTCCCTTTGGGAGAAAGTTCTCAGTCGAAGCTAGTTGACGACTAAATGTCATTAAGCAAGGCGGCCGACCATCGCCCTACTCGACGACGAGTATTCACTTATTCGCCCTCGCGTGACTCTACGCGGTTGTGGTACGCAGCATATGCGTCCACTTGGGGAATTGTCCCTAACCCACGCGCACCCCATTGTGTGACCAAACACTACGCATGGGGAACCGAACAGATTCTCCAACGGCGAACATGCACTTTCAAAGGGACCGCAGACCTTGATGCATTGTCGCGCCTTGTCGTCGCACCACCGCGCTGCACATTCCACGTGCATTGCTTTCTACTTGACTCGGCGCCCGATTGATCCCAGATACCAAGCTATGCCTAAGCTGGCCAAGCAGCATCACCTTTTACTGGCTTGGCCAGGCCAGACACAGTCGGCTGCAACATTCTCCCACATCCAAAATCGTCACTGTCCCCAGTGACTCTGCCCCGAGCGATAGAAGTTCAGCTATCGTTCCCTTTCTTTCTTTTCAACTTGAGCCTACGTCTGTCCATCAGCTTGACGCACCCGTCACGTTGCGGCTACCTGTCATATCGGATGTCCTGCCTCTAGTCCCACCTTAGCATCTTCCAACTTTTCTGTCACTGTTTTGCACTTTTTCTTAGTAATGTTCGGAACATCTCCGACGACCACTAAGTCTCAAATTTCCATCCTTGTGTTGCCAACCAGTGCACATGCTCCTTCCTCGAGTCATGTCAACACTAAGGGCACTTGCCCTCGGACAATCCTTTTCCACGTCGGGCCTCCAACCCTATCTGTCTCAGCGAGCGGCACTCTTGGCCCTTCAGCTCCTGACGCCCAGACACCATCTTCGGAACGTGTGATTTTCATCCGGCCAACACCAACGCGGTCACTTAAACCAGTGTCCGACGAACATGCCCAAACCATATGGCACCATCAACAAGTCAACGTTTTACTGAACCCTTGTTTGTAATCATCGCAGCGTTCTCGATTTTTCTAAGTTCTTTCCAAGAATTGACTGCTCTGATACCATTTGTCACGGGCCGGCTTTTCCCAAGCCATCTCTGGCCCGCGCGGCGCAGAAGTCTCTCCCAGAAATCTTCGACCAGCCTGACATCTCTTGCTTTAGCGGAAACGTTCATCATTATTCGGGAACTGTGGACTAGACGAGGAGTGCTATGCACTCGGCACACCATCACCCAGGTTTTATCCCATAGTCGGCCATCGGCAAGCCGTGGCCATGAGGCCCTGTCAGAACTTGGTCATTCCTCCAAGTGCATGTCTACTACCAAACGAAATCTGAGTGGTAGACTTCCCCTTTGGGAGGAAGTCCCCAGCCGAAGCCAGTTGACGACTAAATGTCATTAAGCAAGGTGGCCGACCATCGCCCTACTCGACGACGAGTATTCACTTACTCGCCCCCGCGTGACTCTACGCGGTTGTGGCACGCAGCGTATGCGTCCACTGGGAGAATTGCCCCTAACCCACGCGCACTCCCTTGTGTGACCAAACACTACGCGTGGGGAACCCAATAGATTCTCCCTCGGGCACCTTCAATGCCTTCATCGTCTTTGCCAAGAACCATAAAGGGTTCTCAAATGGATGTTTTCTTCAGCTTTAGGAGGTAAGAAGGAAAGCTGAGGTATTTTAGAAATTTTTTATAAAGGTATGTACATTTTAGATTTTTTACATTTTCATCATTCCCTTTCCATCCTTCATATTTTTTTCTTTTTTTTTAACATAATCAAGGTCATTTTTTTTTCATTACATACCCCTGTGCACAGGGGTGTGCATCAGAAGCTTCTGGGTTCTTTCCTTTGATAGTTTTTTTTTTATACTAAATTGAAAATTTCAAATAAAATATCGTTTACAAAAGTAAAGTTCATTTTCAAAAAAATGGAATCGGCCATAGTCCGTGGTCTGATGAGGAAGACATTTACATGTCAACATTGTTATTTCTTTGAACAGACCAAGATATGTTTGGAGTTGGGAGTAGAAAACGTCAACCTCTTGAATCAAAGCCGGAACTTTGATGTACACTATTTTTTATCTTTATCGGATCCTTACCTGCTGATCCAGTATCGGATCTCAAACATTTACATGGACCAAACCATGTTCAATATTCCAAGTGCGAGAATAGGTTATCGTATAGTTTAAAGTGAGGCCCGAAGGATTCTTTATACCCCGCCAATTTCTAGTCCTTGGGCTGCATCAAGACCTGGGTGAGGTATGGTTCACCCTCCTACTTGTCTTAATTTGAGATGGATAAAAGAACCTCACACCTTCGCATATATAGTACAATACTGAGGGGCACTAATAGGTAATAAGAGGAAACATATGCGTCCGTGTGGGCAGCCGCCCATACAACCCCCTGCATGCTTAAGTTTAAAGATGCATGCATGCTCTAGTTTGACGGGTTTACTTAAACACATCATAGGATTCATGAAAATAAAGCATTCAAACTAACATGAAAATAAAGCATCATAGGTCATTTTTGAAACTGATGGAAAGTTTTAATCAGTATAAATGGACTTTCGTCGATGACTACGTACTGCTAGTAAAATGGAAAATTTAGTGCTGGAAGAACTCGTCATTAATGAGATTTACCAACGTGCAACTGAGGACCGTCAACAAAGATCAAGATTTTACTGTGTGGTTTTCCGTCAGTAAAAGTTGAAGCATACTGACGCTTTTCATATCCGTCGGTAGAAATTTCAACAACACAGTTTATACAGTGAAAACTGCCAGTGACCGTTTCCTCGTTTTTACCTACACTTTCATCCTGACAATAAATCTTTCGTTTCTTATAGTGAGAACTTTTCAAAATAGACTTTAACAACTAAATTGCAGGAAAAAAGTGGGCAATTCGATCGCCACGGGATGTCGTCACTACGGATATTCATAAAACCCAACTGCCGCGGTCATAATCTCCAACAAAACTAGAGAGAGAGAAAGAGAAGTATTCAAGCTAGTCGACGGCTTCTCGCTTCTTGTTTCTTGATCGGTTTCATCCCATCGTTTTCTTGATCGCAACATCAAGAAATCCGGCATGAAAACACCGGCGCTCAGGCAAGTCTGGGAGGAAAACTTCTTCCGGGAGCAGAAGTTCATCACGCAGGTGGTCCTTAGCCACAACTACGTCACAGTCGCCACCCGATTCATTCCCCTCCCGACGGCGCCCAGCCCCGCTTCCTCCGCCGCCGCCCGCGCCACCCGAGTCATTCCCCTCCCGACGGCGCCCAGCCCCGCTTCCTCCGCCGCCGCCCGCGCCACCCGAGTCATTCCCCTCCCGACGGCGCCCAGCCCTGCTTCCTCCGCCGCCGCCCGCGCCACCCGAGTCATTCTCCTCCCAACGGCGCCCAGCCCTGCTTCCTCCTCCGCCGCCGCTGCCGGCGCCACCCTTCCCACATTTCCCACCTTGGATGAGAATTACGCCTTCTTCCGCCAGCGCGCCAATAACGTGAGGCTGCTGCAGCTTGGCCTCACCTTCTCAGACGAGGGCGGCAATCTCCCCAAGGACACCAAGACAGGCGAGAGCTACTTCTGGGAGTTCAACGTCAAGGTGGCGAAGTCCATGGGCGAGATCGACGCCGTCTTCCGGCAGCACCTGACGGAGATGGGCATCGACGTCGACTACAACATGAAGCACGGCATCCATCCGGACATGCTGTGCACTGGCATCTGGTGCATGGAAACGCTCGTGAAGGAGCGCATCCGTTGGGTCGTCTTCAGCGGTTGCGCCGCCTTCAGCCCGCTAATCAACATCTTGAGGCCGGTGACCGGAAACCCTAAAAATTTCATCCAAATCACATTCTTGAACTGATCCTTTCCTCAACCCATTCGTAACCTACAATTTAGCTTGAATAGGCACAACTTTCTCTATTGACAACATTGGTGGCGATCGATCTCAAATGTGATTTGCTATCCATCTTTCAGGGCACAGGAGCAGCTGCCGGTGAGGCGGGAGGCATTCCTGGACGCGGTGAAGTTGTATTTCCCGAAGTTCTACGAACTGAGGCAGCTGATGTCAGGCTGCGGCCTGTCCGGAACGCTGGAGGAGACGGCGAATGTGCTGGGTGCGGGCGTCACCGAGGGCGATATGTTCAACCAGGCAGGGCCCGACAGCCTGCTCACGCTGCGGGTGTTCATGGGGCTCAGGGAAAGGCATTTTCGGCGGGGAATACCGGAAGATCAAGCCAACTTGATCAACTACATCAGTTAATGAGTTCTTTCCTTAAGAGAACATGCAGAGCTCAATTTTCTTGTGGTTAACTTCTTTGTCTTCCTTCACATTGGTGCTTCTGGTTTCATGTTTTTTCATGGCAGGGAACTTTTCTGTTCTTTTCCTGTTCGCATGGCGATTTTTCTTGTGTTCATCGCATATCTTTAGCTGCATGGGAATTTAATCTCATGTTCGACTCAAGAAAAAAGAACAACAAAGTTTTTTCTTCATCGATGTTATTCTATGATTTGTTCTTGCGTTTTATGTTTGCAGGTAGAAGGCAAAATTATCAAGCTTCTGTTAATTCTTTCAAACAATTTCATAGCGGAACCATGAGTCCGATTAAGCAACATTCTACTAATCAACNTATGTGATATGATGTATGCAAGTGGCACTAGGGCTGCTTGTTCTTGTAAGGGCAATATAAATTCAAAACAGCTAACTAAATCTTATTAAAACCTAGAACATCTGACTATAGTGAGCAGGAACTAATACGGAAGCAGTTATATACAGTTCAATGTTCATGGAGGCCATTCTTGGTGTACCTCCCCAATTGAGAAGGTACACGTATCAGACAGTTCAGTGACGTTAAGGGGTTCATAACAGATTATTATTATCTGGTGATGCTGCTCAAATTTTGAAGTATATTTATGAAACACTATGTCATAGGGTTTTATGAATTTATTCCAATTTTTTGTGGCAGTTCCATTGGACCTAAACAATTTGTTGGTAGTGCCAAACAGCCTTTAAAGAAACTGAATTATTTGGTTGCTTTGATTTTAAACTCACTCCATTTGTCAATAATAAGTTTTAGCAGATTCGGGGGAAAAAAAAACCTTTTGAGAAAGGTCAGTAGGTCAGTAATGCTATTGAAAAGTATAGGCAGCCACTAGGATGCAAGGTTAATAAAGTCTACACTTCTTTATTTTCATAATTATTTTAAAGCATTATAAGTTTTTTTATCCGAAAAAGCATAAGCCTTACGCATATCGTTCGACATATCATATTGGTTGTTGAAACAATATGGTGCAATATTTACAGCCATGGTCGATGGAAGAAGGGCAGTCGAACTTTCCTTTTAATATTTAACTGTTTTTTTTTTTCAAAATGTCTTTGTACTAACAAACAATTAGGGCTGCCCATTGAGCTCTGAGGCTCGATTAAAATAAAAAATTAATATAATATAGTTTAATATATAAATATAATGAATTATAACTATATAATGATATTAAAAACAAACTATCAAGCCTGACGCGATGCTCAATTTTAAGTCATAGGCACAAACCTCAATTCAAGTCACACATGTATCGAATATTGTCTTAAGAAAGGCCAAAGAAATCCACGGATCCCATGAATTCTTAAAATTCAAGGCTACTAATCCCTGGGCCCAATTATGTTTCGTTAATTCAGACAACATCTGCCGAATTTCAAAACATTACAAACTATGCCTTTTGTTTGAATCTTACCACTCCAACTATATTTACTACAACTATAGAAAATCTAGAAATTGTGGGGCCATTTACATGATACGGTGATATATAATAGGGTGTGAGAAAAGTGAGTAAATAAGTTCACCAGTTCCACTAAATTATTTATAAAAAGCCATGTTTTGGGTATAAATCAGACCAACCATGAGTATATGTTTATGAATTTAACCGGCTGTGAATGGGAAAAATAGTATTAAAATTTTTATTTTTAAATGGTAAATGGAAAAATATAATTAAAAAGTAAAATAAACATAGCACACTTGAAATAGATACATACGATCACAAACTTTATTTTTATGTAGATGAATAAAGGAGTGAGAAAAGCGGCAGCGAGTTTCCAGCCGGCCGAACATTTTCTGTAGCGAGGACGGTGGACCTGCAAGCGCCTTCGATCGAGGGAGAGATGGTGGTTAACCAACGGGACCCCATCTGCCTCCGTGGTGGTGGGCTGGCTCTGGCTCACCAGCTAATCTGGACCCTGGCAATTCTGCGTTCGATCCCCTGACGAGGACAAAGGATGATAGATGTACGCAGATAATTGCCACGAAACCAGCTGCGCCTCTAGATGGACGGTCGGTAGGGGCCATGCCTGATATTTCTCTGTCCTCCTTTCTGCATCCCTCCCCTCTCCCAGAAGCCTCTTATGCCTATTACCAGGCAGGGATGGTTTAATTTTTCTTTCTTCCTTGGTTGGTTTTAGATGAATGGCGTTTCTCTTGGATACGGGGATTGGCATGGTTTTGATGGCCTTTCGAGGGTAAGAATGTGAAGAAGGGGAGGAGGAGACAGGGAAGGAAGGTTGGATTGCAGAAGAGACCAGATTGGTTTTGTGGTTTCTTGCCTTTATGTTGTTAATGGTAATCAAAGATTCAAGAGATTATGCTATTGATGCATTTTAAGAACTATATTCGTTCATTTAGCAATGAGGATGTCCATGTTTTCATTTTACCTCAGTATCAACCTAAATCATAGATCCAATCAATCGAATTTTGGAAAGTAATTAGATCCAGCAATTAATTATCACATTCAGTTACAGCACTTAATTTTGTACCAAATACGAATGAAAATCCCAAACCCAACTAGAATCTAAATTCAAGTTGAAGAAAGAACAATGAGTAGGTAAAGAACAAGGATTTTCTTCCACTGTGGATGTTCCTACCTTGCCTGAGAGCTGAAAAACAAGCTAAAGTGACTTCATGGATGGAAAATTGACGCCAGAACCTCACTAATCCGAAAAAAAAAAGCCATCTCTTCACAAAATAGAGAAATCAGCAGAACGATGACTGCTTCATTGACAGAAATAATCAATATAGTTTCTTTGGTAGTTAATGGCAGAGAAACATTCTGCAATTTCGATCAAATATTTTGTTTCTTTTCCCCGTCAACTGGCAGAAAGACAAATGGGAAAGGGGAAGACTGAGCATTTTGGTTCATTCTGGACTGGACCAACTATGTAAAACGCAATGTTTGTCTAAATTTTTGAAGTTGTAGAATGACTGAAGACCAGTACTTAAGATATTCGAGGTGCTACTTTAAATAATTTGATGAGGAAACCCTTTTTATTGGAAATGCAGAAGTCAGAATACACATTAGAAGTTTGGCATCATGCGTCTAATGTGTCTGATATATGAATCCTTATGTTTATATGTATGTGAAAGTTAGATTCTTATGTTTATATGTCTGATATAAAGTTTGGTATCATTCGTGTAAACTTTTCTGGGTTGGTAAGAGGCAGTAAGTTTTTTTCCTAGAATGTTTATCTAAAGAGTAAAGTAGCAGTTATTGTTCTGCTTTGATTTTGCTTGCCAGTCATATAGAGAACTCATAAGTATTCTGCTTCTATTTTGCTTTCTCCATTCTAAAAGTCGTTTTGGTTTCTGCTACAATTATTTATGTACAATGATAGCAAGTCTGTTTAACCTTTTGTTCTTTCTTTCTTTTGCATACGCATACATTTCTTTGGCATGATTTGAATAAATATCTTTCGATTTAGCAAAACATGAATATCTTTTGAAGGTACATCCTGCTAAATCCCTTTGCTTTATTTTCTGTATCAGTATTTGTAAAGATAGGTGTTATAATTTCTTGTGATTTTCCAAGAGTTCTATAATTCCAAAGAAAAGAAACCGTGCATCTTTTTCTCACCCAACAGAGTCTCCGGAAACCTGTGTTTTCCTGTCTACATGACATGACTCTGCCATCTAGGGTTCTGTGAACTTTGACAGACGTTTTCATACCTATGAAAGCTTAATTTTCTGTCTACTCATTTTAAATTTTCTGACCAAATGCAGGAGTGGTGCCAGAAATTTCTGGATAAAGGAAATTTTAACGGGTACCAATGTTATGTAATGAGAAAATTGCTTAGAAATAGCAATATATAAAAGAAGTTTTTTTGCGTCCATGTGGGTAATTCCCACACCTGCATTCACCCCTGCCAAAAAAAAGTCTGCTTAACAGAAGCTTAACTCCATTTGGCTATCAGCAGAGATTCTAACAAAGACATTGGTTTTAATTTTTGATGTATGAATTGTGTAGTTAACAAGGGAATTTGAAAAAAAAACTTCCTCTCTGATTATATTGAAATTGATATATATATATACATATATACTCAGAGCTCAAAGGAAAGTTCGACTGCCCTTCTTCCATCGACCATGGCTGTAAATATTGCACCATATTGTTTCAACAACCAATATGATATCATCGGCTACAGTACTCATGTTGGGCCCATGAGATCCAATTCAACATTATTTAGAATGTCCAATACATAAACTTTGTCGACGGTTACAAGAATATAATTCCAAGTCCTTAAGATGCATACATTTTCACTTTTCAGTTTAACAATATGAATGTGTTGAGTATGTTAGTTTTTTCAATTTTTTGAATTAAAAACATATAATAATATATAATATTCGTTGTACCGCCGTACCAAGATTTACGAAAACGCGGTACCAGTATCCGTACCCTGTACCATTGTGACATAGACCCCATGGCAGGTTAAATTTAAGAAATTTAGGTGGAAATTTTAACTTTACACTATCTGATGAGAAAATTAAACCAACTTGTATTAAATGGATTTGAGCTCAAACCTAACGCCCATAATCAGAAGCATACATATCAACAAACTCATTAACATGAATTGCATATATCTGTTTCTTAGATACATTTTTTTGAATTATTTTCCTTCTGTGCGGATCATGTCAACGTGGTATATGTAGTCCAATATACTTTTCCATAGATGAGAATGAAGAAAAAGGAAAACTTAGGTGAGGAGATTGAAAGGATAATAATTGTTGGTTGCCACATTTTTATGCAAAAATGGGAAAGGAAAGAAGTTGAAATTTTGAATTATCGGAGCAAATTGATGTGTTGGCTAGCTGATGTTTGTGCATCTATTTTTTGAAGAGAAAATTAATCTGTTCCATTTGGCTACAAACCACATTTTTGAAGAGAAAATTAATTTGAGCGGAAATATCGCATCTTTTGGATCAGGTATGCGGAAATATCGCATCATTTTTGGTAGAGGAGAGAAAACGTCTCCAGTCGGATCTTCAAACAGATTTTGCATCGCTCGGGGTATTTCTGGCACGGGACAACTGCAATTGAGAGATAAAGTGATCCCAAGAGAATGGGGATCTTTTTTCCTAGATAAAAATGTTAAATAGTTATAAAACTATAGGGCATAAAATTTTATTATCCAAATGCTCATAGCACCGGCTAACCCCTTGGCCTCTTGGCTCTTAACATGCTGTACGTACCTCATGCCCCCTTGATGCTGAGGATCTCTATACTTGAGGACAACTAATCCCCACCACCTGACTGAGTTGTAACAATAGTTATTTGATTTAAAAGTATTGTTAACGTCAAGCATTGGATTTGTCATTTTGATAAGAAAAAATTGGNAATTGGAAAAAGAAAAATCAATCACTTATGCACTGTGAGCGATATACAGAAGTACGTACAAATCTTTGTTTGGCTTCATTATTAGGCAATAAATGTTAATATGTAGTTTAAATGTATCCCATTTGTTGTTTGATCATGGTCATCTTAGCTTATATTCTCGCAGGGGTTTGTGCAATGGCTTGGGTCGGAAACTGGTAGGCAGTCAGTCTCTAGTTCGAGTGTCAGGGAGCGCCATTCTCTATTGCTGCAAAAAAAAGTCATCTACACACAAATTGAAGCATAGTGGTATTCCACTTCGGTTAAAGAAAAAAAACATGGTACATTAGGGAATGGGGGAAGGGTAGCCCGGGTAGGGACTTCAACTTTTTGTTTCAATTGAAGGGTGTTTCAAATTTTAAATACTGATCCAAAACCAAACGACTAGGGGACGGGTCAAAAACCCATACCTGACCTTGGCAAATAGCAATAGAAGTGCTTGCCTCAAAAAACAAAAAAGGCACCAGTATGATTGGGTCTGAACCGAATCCAGTTTAAATCCTGATTGGAATCCTAACTAAATCTGATTGATCGAATTTCAAATATGATAAAATTTATACTCAAATGGTGGTGTCAAGATTTAATAGCATTAATAAGGCTAACTTAACTAAATCTAGGATAAAATTGGATTGATCTCTTTTAACTGCATTAATTTGAAGATCTCGAGTTTGTATCTACTTCATAGTTGATAAATGTATCCCCTAGGGCAATGGACATTACTTTATATCTACTTAAAAAGACAGCAAATTTACAATGCTTGGATCTAAAAACCTTGATGTGTAAGGGATTACTGAAGGAAGCATTCCACATCTTTGTGGTGGGGATATTCATAAGTTAGAGTTGTCTGTTACTTAATAGTTGCAGCACCAATATTTATATTGGCTGGATGGATGCATGGCTGGACGATCCAATAAGATTGCTTAAATAGTGTGACTGCAGCATCCACCACATAGTACACATTCATTTGAATAGTTGTGAGGCAGAGAGTGGCATCAATAATTATAGCGTGGAAATTGAGGAGGAGGGTAGAGCCCACTTGACCAATTAATGTTCTCTGGCAGTTTAACTTTGCTTTCCATGCATCTACCAAGATTTTAACATTTGAAAAAGTACAAAGCAAAGAAATCTAAGCATCGATCTGGTTGTCGAGAAGCAACGAGGCACTCAAATTAGTTTAGTTTAATAAGTTTGTAGTCATAATTACCTATACACCATATTTTTTAAACGAAATTAATTCTCTATGAGTACCATTTTAGCTGGGAATGTAAGTATATGTCTTTGAACCTAAAAAAGGAGGAGTTACTAGTAAACACATTCCATAGTTGTTACTTATAGTTTAATAAACTATTTTTGACAAAATTTTACTACTGTTTCGTACTCGAAGCCTAAGCTTCAAATATCTCGCTAGAAGCAGGTTCAGTGCCTATGATAATTCAAAAGTTTTCTTGATGATCACCTACCATAATTGATGCACCAAGTGGTAAGACGAGTCAGCTTTTTGTGGTCCAAGGATTTCGGCAGTAAATCAATTGCCAAGAACGAATCTAGGTGATCCTTGATTAGTTTTTCTTCAGAAAAAATACACACAAAAAATATTTGTTTTACAAAAATCAAATATTATTTTGTTGGGCCATGTTCCATTCATGGCTGAAATTTCCCATACTCAGAGGAATTCTGACCCTTCTTTCTACTCTACAGGTAGTACATGATAGATTCTGGCTCATGGAGTGACGACCTCAGGCTTTGTGATGGACGGGCATTGGCAAACTGGACACTGCGTCGGGTCCAAATGTTTTATTTTAAATACAATGCTTATGTTTATGTTCTGGTCATGACTCAATGTTGCTTCCACAATTATTTTTAATAAAGAAAGAAGGAAAAATTTTGGTGTCAAAAATTGGGTCGTGACAACTTTGGTATCAGAGCACAGTATTGAGAGTCCATGTCCAATGCCAATGTCGATCACAAGCAGAAGAAAGGTCATCCAAACCTGCTAGAGAAGGGTGTTTTTGTTTTGTTGAGAATATTGAATTTCAGGGTTTTGTATTAGTTCTAGTAAATTGTTACTTACAAATGCAACTGTTATATTTTGTTTTCCGCCGTACGGTGTAGTTTCAATGGTTCGCACTAGATGAGGAAACGTTAGTGCTAGAGGTAGAGGCAGAGGTCCTCGCAGCACCAAGAGCCGAAATGTGGAGACTCGTTCTATCAGAGTTGAGACACAGGTTGAAAATATTCAACAACAACAAACGTTCATTCTGAACACTTTGAAAACGATGACGGGATTAATGCATGGACTAGTGCAGAACTCCCCCCTTCAGGAGGAACTAGCATGGATACAAACAAAACAACAAATGGTGAGGCAAGAGGAGTAACCCACAAACAGTTTATGAGTTTACATCCTCCTAATTTTCATGGGAAAGGCACTGCTGACGATGCCGAAGCATGGATAAGGGGCATTGAGAAGATTTTTACCACCCTGAGCGTGCCTGATAACAAAAAGGTTCAATATGGCACGTTCATGCTAAAAGAAGATGCCGAGGAATGGTGGCTAACCCAACGTAAAGTGAAATTCGCAAATCATGAAGCGACTTGGAGAGAATTCAAGGAAGTTTTCACACATGCCTACATTCCAGCCTTCACGAGAGAGCAACGCATGCAGAAATTTTTGGATCTTCGACAAAGGAGCATGAGTCTGCATGAATATGTTGTCAAATTCAGGCACCTAGAAAAATATTGCCCCCATGTGTATACTACTGATGCGGACAAAGCAAATAAGTTCGTCAGAGGACTTAAGGACGGGTTGCGGAGAGAAGTAATGGGTAGTCGTCCAAGAGATCTAGACGACGCTATCGACATGACCACACGTTTTGATGAGGACTCGAACGGGACACATGAGACAGATAGGAGAAGTGAACTTCTGGGACCCAAGTCGAGTCCAGACACGTTCAAGAGAAGGAGCAGTGATAGGGTGAATCAAGAGGACCAATTCAAGAGACACAGGCCATCATCGTTCAGGCAGGACGAGGAATGTCTCACATGTCATCGCCAACACCCGGGCAAACCATGTTACAGAGAGGTCGGGGCATGTCTTTATTGCGAAACGCGAGGACATTTTATTCGTGAGTGCCCAAAGAAGAAAGAGGCTGAGCAGAGGTAAGGTGCAGCCAACCAACCAACAGAGAAGAAGGTACCTGGGAGAGATTATGCAACCACGGTAGAGGATTTGAAATCTACCGACGTGAATTGAAGGTACCCTTCTTGTACAGTCTCATTGGGCTCGTATTCTGTTTGACTCTGGTGCATCGCGTTGTTTTGTTTCTAAGAGTTTTGCTGAACATTTAAAGTTAGAAAGAAAGGATATGCCTTATAAATTGTTAGTTGCTACGCCCACGGGAAACAAAGATACATTGGTCTGTTCGAGATTCTAGAGAAAGTTGGAGAGGTTGCATATCAAATTGCACTTCCACTACAATATGGTCATGATCATTCAGTATTTCCCGTGTCGATGTTAAAGAAGTATATACCTCATCTCTCGCACGTGATATATTATTAAGAAGTTGATTTGCAAGAGGACATGAGAAAGAGTTACCTTTCATCTCAATAAAATATGCTTAAATTTCGAGGACGAAATTTCTTTTTAGGAGGGAAGAATGTAAGACCCACGATTTTTGGTTTAGATTTCTTTAAAGATTTGGAATGAGGATTAGGGAAGAATCAAATGAAAGATATACTTAAAAACTATTAAGAAGGAGACATTTGAGGAATAGATAGGGATAAGATGGTTATTGAAAGGGGAGAAACTTTCTTTAGCATTAGAGGAGCACGTCCAGCCGTAGAGAGAAAGAGGGAGAAGGGTTATCGATTCTTGGAGAAGAGCAAGGAAAGGGGGCTGCGAAAGAGAAACAAGAAGAAGGTTGCTGCCAAGATTTTCAGAGGTATGGGAATGTTCAACTGTGATTGCAGCATGTAGCCTTGTATTTTGTTGCTTGTATATACACGGATATATATGCATTCTATAGTAGTAAATCTATGTATTTATGCACCTAGACATGAGTAGAGGCATGAGGTGTAAGGTGTCGTATGCTGGAATTGATACGCATGCTCTTAGGTCTCCGATATCTTTGATTTCTTGAAAATAAAAATATGTATAGGCATGTATGAGATGTAATGTGTACAAAAAGTAAAAAGGGTATGTTGAGGGCAATACCGTGATGCTCAGCAGCCTGGTTAAATGCCCTCAGGTGATCCCTGTTTCAGGCGTCACTCAAGGAGGACAGAAGTTGCATAATATTTAAAAATCAATGCTAGCTAAGATTCTGATGAAACTTGGGCATGCTCTGCTTGTCGTAAGGTAAACCCAAAATAGAAAATAACCAACTCCATCGACGAGCAGAACCAGTCGATTTGACCGACTGAAAGAAAGAGTCGCCTCTTTCGGGAAGGTAGCAGAGGTGATTTGGGGAAGAGAGGAACGCAGTGTCGTGCTCTTTCCGTTCCCCTTTGCTTGTGGCACATCCCCGTCGCAGCAATGGTAGAAAGGAAAAGAACGAGAGAAGAGGAACAGCAACATCCTCCTGTTGTTCCTCCTTCCCAGTCGCTTCACCGCTGTTGCAGCGAGTGGGAGACAGAAGACGTCGTTGAAGCTGGTGGTCGTCTTCCTCACGGTGACAGTACTGAGAAACGGGAGCAGAGAGGGAACGGTGGTGGCTGAAGGCGCCGGACGACAGGTGGCGCGGCGGCGTGGAACCGAACGCCAGACCTCGCGGGAGAAGGAGAGATCGCTCTCTCTGTTTTGGGTTGCTGAAGACTGGTGGAGGAGGCTTCCACCTTCGGTCGAACGAGAAGAAGAAGGAGGTGCTCTCGCAAGGAGAGAGAAAAAGGGGCTTGAAATGGAGAAAGACGAGGGTTCGAGCAATTTTTATATCAAATTTGAGAAATTACAATATTGATCCACCATATTAGCGAAATTATCATAAAACCTGTTATAATGTTTATAAATTCATGCTGCATCCCTTTTGCTAAAAAACTCTTCAAAAGAGGTTCGCGAAATTCAGCAAGAACAGAATAGTTAACATGAAATTGCGATTTGGTACCCTCTAAGTTCTTGAATATTGCGAAAAGAGGATTTTATAGATTAAGAACGAAAAGTTATGTGTTATTGCTCTTTGATGCTCCTAACTGTATTTAAAACTTCAAAAAGATGGTTCTGAAATCAATTTCGAAAAGTTGAAGAGGAAAGTCACGTTTTAAGAATTTAAAGTATAAATTTTCTTGCTTTTGAATAGTTATTTTATTTGAGAATTTTTGGCGTGATAGTCGTATGTTGTTTTCTTTCGATTGTGTTTTGAGGCCATTATCAGAAAATGGTTTATTGTTTTTGTCTGAGAAACCAAGCTTGAGGGCGGTTTTTATGAGAGGTACTAGACGATGTCGAGTGATGAGAAACCCTCACTTTTGAAATTCGAAGGCGAAACGTTGACTTTGTGCGATGGCTTATCCGAGTGCGAGCTTTCTGTTTTTGCCCAGTGTTTGGTTTTGTCCCGGGAGGTAGTGGTGCGCTTGAGCTCATTGTTGTCGCACACTCCTCTGACTGTACTGGAGGGCCCACAAGGTATTGGGCGGCACAAGGGCCCGGGGTATTGCTGCTGTTGGGAGATAGACATCTCCTGGTCCCTCAAACCGGGTTCCTAGAGGGGCCATGCTGCTGCAGCGGCGATCTGGGATATCTCAGGAGGCTTCACTTCAGGTACTCTCGATCTGTTAGATCGCCTGGTGAAGATTTTCTGTTCTGCCCGTGACTGCCCACGAGGATTTCTGTTGCTCGACACGATGACCATGACATTGTCAGGGAACCACGATTGGAAGCCTACGAAATATTTGGAGGTTGTGCACACCTCGTTTTGTTTCTGAACAAGTGACGTCACTCTAATATGTGTTAAGATTTGAAGATATTTGTTTTACAAAAATCAAATATTATTTTGTTGGGCCATGTTCCATTCATGACTGGAATTTCTCATACTCAGAGGAATTATGACCCTTCTTTCTACTCTACAGGTAGTACATCTGGCTCATGGAGTGACGACCTCAGGCTTTGTGATGGACGGGCATTGGCAAACTCGACACTGCGTCCGTTTTGGGCTTAGTGGTTATTTTAGTTGTTTGGGTCCAAATGTTTTATTTTAAATACAATGCATTTGTTTATGTTCTGGTCATGACTCAAATGTTGCTTCCGCAATTATTTTTAATAAAGAAAGAAGGAAAAATTTTGGTTTCCAAAATTGGGTCGTGACACTGATTCTCCACAATCGATAATACAAGGGCAAAGGACTTGAGAACATTCCAACTAGTTTGCAGGCAGGGGGAAGCTAATTTGCTTGTTAAGGGGGGCTAGTGATAAATTTTTAATTTTTAAGGAGCATGAACATATAAATAAGAAATTGCTCTGAGGTGCCAATATGAGTGGAGAGATTTCCAAATGGCTTGCAACCTGAAATACCCCGTTGAGAAGGGTGAAGACACTCGGTGAGGTGAGACCTACATAGAATTTGATGCAGAGATCGAGCTAGTGGCCTCACGAAACAATTAGAATCCTCGTTTCGCTAACATTTCGTTTGTAGGTGGGAGACTCCAATGTGGTAACACGGCTTTACCACTGAGTCAATTTCTTCTTTATTTTGAGAACGAGCTTAAGGCCTACAACTCAAACCGAGGTGGTGATCCCAAATTTGCACAACTATGCTTGGTTCTAATAAAATGGTGTCAAAATTGAGTTTCCCATCAAAATTTGGTTAACGACTCACATGGCAAGCGTATTAACCTAGCTAGTTTTCTGCGCCTCTATGGTTGGAGGTCTAAAGAGAAAACCCACTTTAATTTTTCAATCATAATGCAATTAAGAAAAAGTTGAAAAGGACAGTTGTTGTCTTATATACTCCTATGAAAACTGCACTGCACTGCTGGGGGATATTAAGGTCTTTCCAACTTTATTCCAAAAGAAAAAGATAATCACGCAAACTGGACAAATTATTGCTATTTATGTTTGATTCGTAGTTATCTAATTCGCACTGTAGCTGGTGACAAAAAAATATTTACCAATTAAAGGGTAAACAACATTTTTTTTTTCTTTGTGTGTATTTTTTCTGAAGAAAAACTAATCAAGGATCCTATCTTATCGGGGGTCTATGGCATGAATTTTATCGAGTTTGGAGGAAGAGTTAGGAACCAACTATTGTGAGATCACCTAGATTTGTTCTTGGCAATTGATTTACTGCCGAAATCCTTGGACCACAAAAAGCTGACTCATCCTACCACTTGGTGCATCAATTATGGTAGGTGGTGATCAAGAAAACTTTTGAATTATGGTAGGTACTGAACCTGCTGCTAGCAAGATACAAAATTACCACTTGGTGCATCAATTATGGTGGGTGGTCATCAAGAAAACTTTTGAATTATCGTAGGTATTGAACCTGCTGCTAGCTAGATATTTGAAGCTTAGGCTTCGAGTACGGAACGGTTGTAAAATTTTGTCAAAAATAATTTATTAAACTATAAGTAACAACTATGGAATGTGTTTACTAGTAACTCCTCCTTTTTTAGGTTCAAAGACATATACTTACATTCCCAGCTAAAATGGTACTCATATAGATTAATTTCGTTTAAAAAAATATGGTGTATAGGTAATTATGACTACAAACTTATTAAACTAAACTAATTTGACTGCCTCGTTGCTTCTCGACAACCAGATCGATGGTTAGATTTCTTTGTTTTCCACTTTTTCAAATGTTAAAATCTTGGTAGATGCATGGAAAGCAAAGTTAAACTGCCAGAGAACATTAATATTGGTGCTATAATTATTGCTGCCTCACAACTATTCAAATGAATGTGTAGTATGAGGTGGATGCTTGCAGTCACCCTATCCTATCCTGGCAAGAGTACCATTCAAGCAATCTGATTGGATCCTCCAGCCATGCATCCACCCAGCCTATATAAATATTGGTGCTGCAACTATTAAGTAAAAGACAACTCTAACTTATGAATATCCCCACCACAAAGATGTGGAATGCTTCCTTCAGTAGTCCCTTACACATCAAGGTTTTTAGATCCAAGCATTGTAAATTTGCTGTCTTTTTAAGTAGATATAAAGTAATGTCCATTGCCCTAGCGGATACATTTATCAACTATGAAATAGATACAAACTGGAGATCTTCAAAATTAATGCAGTTAAAAGAGATCAATCCAATTTTATCAGAGATTTAGTTAAGTTAGCCTTATTAATGCTATTAAATCTTGACATCACCATTATCATATTTGAAATTCGATCAATCAGATTTAGTTAGGATTCCAATCAGGATTTAAACTGGATTTGGTTCAGATCCAATCATACTGGTGCCTTTTTTGTTTTTTGAAGCAAGCACTTCTATTGCTATTTGCCAAGGTCAGGTATGGGTTTGCGACCTGTCCCTTAGTCGGTTGGTTTTGGATCAGTATTTAAAATTCGAAACACCCTTCATTTGAAACAAAAAGCTGAAGTCCCTAGCCTTCTCCCATTCCCTAATGTACCATGCTTTTTTTTTTAACGAATTCGAATACCACTATGCTTCGATTTGTGTATAGTTGGCTTTTTTTTTGCAGCAATAGAGGATGGTGCCCTGACACTCGAACTAGAGACTGACTACCTACCAGTTCTGGACCCAAGCCATTGCACAAACCCCTGCGAAAATATAAGCTAAGATGACCATGATCAAACAACAAATGGTATACATTTAAACTACATATTAACATTTATTGCGAGTTATTGATATGTATGCTTTTGATTTTGGGCGTTAGGTTTGAGCTCAAATCCAAATTTAACACAAGTTGGTTTAATTTTCTCATCAGATAGTGTAAAATTAAAACTTCCATCTAAATTTCTTTTAATGAATAAATTTAACCTGTCATGAGGTCTATGTCATAATGGTACGGGTACAGGGATACGGATACTGGTACCTCGTTTTCGTAAATCTTGGTACGATGGTACGGTGAATATTATATATTATTATATATTTTTAATTTAAAATTTTGAAAAAAAAAACAACATACTCAACACATTCATATTGTTAAACTGAAAAGTGAAAATGTAGGCATCTAAAAGACTAAAAGGACTTAGAATGATATTCTTGTAACTGTCGACAAAGTTTGTGTATTGGACATTCTGAATAACGTTGAGTTGGATCTCATGGACCCAACATGAGTAGCTGATGATTTTCCATTTTGTTCTGTGGATCAGATCCAAACTCTACCGGATATTTGCCTTTGCTGAAACGAAAGCAAACTACGCTGGCAGAAAATCTACAAAATGGTTCCTCCCAAGAGAAGTGAGAGAAGAACGGAGGAGGCCATGGATCCATCCCAAGAGATCGCAGAAGATCGCCCTCCCTTCGTCCGCACCGCATCTACAAGGACTGTCGCGCCGACCGCGGACTTGGTCCCCACGGGCGTCGACCAAAAAACCGGCGTCTCCACCAAGGACGTCGTCATCTCCCCAGAAACAGGCGTCGCCATCCACCTCTTTCTCCCTCCCCTTCCCAACCCACCATCACCCAACCGAAAGAAGCTCCTCATCCAGTTCCACGGCGGCAGCTTCTGCGGTGGCTCCACCTTCAGCCGAATCACCTCACCGCCCTTTCTGCCCGTGCAATTTTCGTATTTAGCTTTTACTTTTTAGTTATGATATGATTTGGATCTGGTTTCCACTCGAAACCAGATCCAAACATACCGGCACATACCAGCGTACCGGTATGCCACCCATTTGGGAGTACCACCATTGTGACATAGCATGAGGTGCATAGGTAGCTCAAACGGGTGGACTTAGGGTAGGCCTGGGCGTCTGGCCTAGTAGCCCGGCCCGGGCCGAACAAGCCGTCCCTTCTCCCTCCCCCTTCCCGTCTCCCTCCCTCCCCCATGCCGTCTCTCCATCCCCCTTCTCGAATCTCTCCCTTTCCCTCCCCCTCCCTCTCCACTCTCCCTCCTCCTNCCCCCCCCCCCCCCCCCCCCCCCCCCCCCCCCCCCCCCCCCCCCCCCCCCCCCCCCCCCCCCCCCCCCCCCCCCCCCCCCCCCCCCCCCCCCCCCCCCCCCCCCCCCCCCCCCCCCCCCCCCCCCCCCCCCCCCCCCCCCCCCCCCCCCCCCCCCCCTCTGAGCCAATCCCTCTCCGCTCCCCCTCTCCCTCTTTCTCCTCCTCTTTCCCTACCTCTCCCCCTCATGTCGGGCTCCCCTCCCGCACGCTGCAGCCCCCCTGCTCGGCCTCTCCCCCTCCGTCTCCCTCGGACCCTCTCCGCTCGCCCACCGTCATCCGTCTCCCTCTTCGCTCTCCCCCGGTTCACCCGTCCTCGCGCGACCCACCGGCGACAACCCAAGGTCTCCGATGGTGTCATTTTGCAGCCGCCCAAATCTTTGAAAGGGCGGGACGAAAACCGGCCGATTCCAGCCGGTTTTCGGTGGCGACGGCCGGCCATCGCGGCGGGCGACTGCCGGCCGTCCTGGCGGCATCCGCCGATGGCCACTCACAAAGTTGGGTGGCCTGCCGGTGAAAAACCACCGCCCGCCTGCCATTCGGCAGGCGAGCGGTGGAGGGCCTGGACGTCGTGGACGAGCTCGGGCGATCGAGCGCGGGTCGGGTCCGATCCGATTCATGAGTTCCAGTCCGGCCCGCCAAACAGGCCGGGCCGGGCCTGATTTCTGTGGACCATGCCCGGTACCCGGGCCGGGTTTTAGAGGGCCGGCCCGGCCTGGCCCGATACCCACCCTTAACTTAGGGCATGTTCGAAGCATGTCCCATACTAGCGGGGTTTTATGCATTTACACTATATGGACGTGGGTCCTACATGCAAATTGAAACAATCAGCAACTCTAGATCTTGGGAGGTTAAGGAAAAAAAGAAGCTTATGCTTTCACCCTGTGTGCCCTTTTGCTCATCTACGACCTACTAAAATGAATGCACAAAGAGGTAAACAACGGTGGAGACCACTCAGGACACTTGGTTCTTCTACTTGATTGATTTCCATCCACACTGAACGACCAAGGAAAATTGAATTACTGTAGGTGCCAAAGCTGCAAATAGGTAGTGAGATATTTCAGGCTTCAAGTATGACTGCAAAAAATATACATTGGTTTTGACAAAAATATTTACTGCATGATAGGTAGCACCTAACATTTCCTTTTTTCTATTATGTTCTTCAAGAAACCTGATAAGGTTTGGGCATGTGGTATGAGTTTGAAATTCAACATTTTTAAATTCTGAGTTGAACCCCAAAAATGTAATAAATACTTTTATGAAGTGGTCTTTTAATTGTGATATATATATATATTACCTGCCTCCACCTCCTCTTGATTTTATTCCTCCTTAGGTTTCTGTCTTCTTGCTATTTGTTCTTGCTTTCTTTGTTAATCTTTGTCTTATGCCACTCTTACCTTTTTCTTTTGATCTTATTGATTGATTTGTGACGCCTTGTCACTCCTATTTGTCACACGCCGGCTTTTTTCAAGCCATCTTTGGCCCACGCGGTGCCGAAGGCACTCCCAAAAGCCTTTGGCTAGCCTGACATCTCTTGCTTTAGCGAAAGCGTTCATCATTATTCGGGAATTGTGGACTAGACGAGGAGTGCTACGCACTCGGCACACCATTACCCAGGTTTTATCCCATAGTCGACCATCGGCAAGCCGTGGCCATGAAGCTCTGTTAGAACTTGGCCATTCCTTGAAGTGTCTGTCTACTACCAATCGAAATCTGGGTGGTAGACTTCCCATTTGTGAGGAAGTCCCCAGTCGAAGCCAGTTGACGACTAAATGTCATTAAGCAAGGCGGCCGACCAACGCCCTACTCGACGACGAGTATTCACTTACTCGCCCCCGCGTGACTCTACGCGGTTGTGGCACGCAACATACGCGTCCACTGGAGGAATTGCCCCTAACCCACGCGCACTCCCTTGTGTGACCAAACACTACGCGTGGGGAACCCAATAGATTCTCCCTCGGGCACCTTCAATGCCTTCATCGTCTTTGCCAAGAACCATAAAGGGTTCTCAAATGGATGTTTTCTTCAGCTTTAGAAGGTAAGAAGGAAAGCTGAGGTATTTTAGAAATTTTTTATAAAGGTACGTTCATTTTAGATTTTTTACATTTTCATCATTCCTTTTCCATCCTTCTAATTTTTTCCTTTTTTTTTTACATAATCAAGGGCATTTTTTTTTTCATTACATACCCCTGTGCACAGGGGTGTGCATCAGAAGCTTCTCGGTTCTTTCCTTTGATAGTTTTTTTTTTATACTAAATTGAAAATTTCAAATAAAATATCGTTTACAAAAGTAAAGTTCATTTTACAAAAAATGGAATCGGCCATAGTCCGTGGTCTGATGAGGAAGACATTTTCATGTCAACATTGTTGTTTCTTCTAACAGACCAAGATATGTTTGGAGTTGGGAGTAGAAAACGTCAACCTCTTGGATCAAAGCCAGAACTTTGATGTACACTATTCTTTATCTTTATCGGATCCTTACCTGCTGATCCAGTATCGGATCTCTAACATTTACATGGACCAAACCCTGTTCAATATTTCAAGTGCGAGAATAGGTTATGGTATAGTTTAAAGTGAGTATAGTTTAAAGTGAGGCCCGGAGGATTCTTTATACCCCACCAATTTCTAGTTTTTGGGCTGCATCGAGACCTGGGTGAGGTATGGTTCACCCTCCTACTTGTCTTAATTTGAGATGGATAAAAGAACCTCACACCTTCGCATATATAGTACAATACTCAGGGGCACTAATAGGTAATAAGAGGAAACATATGCGTCCGTGTGGGCAGCTGCCCATACAACCCCCTGCATGCTTAAGTTTAAAGATGCATGCATGCTCTAGTTTGACGGGTTTACTCAAACACATCATAGGATTCATGAAAATAAAGCATTCAAACTAACATGAAAATAAAGCATCATAGGTCATTTTTGAAACTGATGGAAAGTTTTAATCAGTATAAATGGACTTTCGTCGATGAGTACGTACTGCTAGTAAAATGGAAAATTTAGGGCTGGAAGAACTCGTCATTAATGAGATTTACCAACGTGCAACTGAGAACCGTCAACAAAGATCAAGATTTTACTGTGTGGTTTTCCGTCAGTAAAAGTTGAAGCATACTGACGTTTTTCATATCCGTCGTTAGAAATTTCAACAACACAGTTTATACAGTGAAAACGGCCAGTGACCGTTTCCTCGTTTTTACTTACACTTTCATCCTGACAATAAATCTTTCGTTTCGTATAGTGAGAACTTTTCAAAATAGACTTTAACAAATAAATTGCAGGAAAAAAATGGGCAATTCGATCGGCACGGGATGTCGACACTGCGGATATTCATAAAACCCAACTGCCGCGGTCATAATCTCCAACAAAACTAGAGAGAGAGAAAAAGAGAAGTATTCAAGCTAGTCGACGGCTTCTCGCTTCTTGTTTCTTGATCGGTTTCATCCCATCGTTTTCTTGATCGCAACATGGAGAAATCCGGCATGAAAACAATGGCGCTCAGGCAAGTCTGGGAGGAAAACTTCCTCGGGGAGCTGGAGTTCATCAGGCAGGTGGTCCTTCGCCACAACTACGTCACAGTCGCCACCCGAGTCATTCCCCTCCGGACGGCGCCCACCCCCGCTTCCTCCGCCGCCGTCGCCGCCGCCCGCGCCACTAGAGTCATTCCCCTCCCGACGGCGCCCAGCCCCGCTTCCTCCGCCGCCGCCCGCGCCACCCGAGTCATTCCCCTCCCGACGGCGCCCAGCCCCGCTTCCTCCGCCGCCGCCCGCGCCACCCGAGTCATTCCCCTCCCGACGGCGCCCAGCCCCGCTTCCTCCGCCGCCGCCCGCGCCACCCGAGTCATTCTCCTCCCGACGGCGCCCAGCCCCGCTTCCTCCTCCGCCGCCGCTGCCGGCGCCACCCTTCCCACCTTGGATGAGAATTACGCCTTCTTCCGCCAGCGCGCCAATGCCGTGAGGCTGCTGCAGCTTGGCCTCACCTTCTCCGACGAGGGCGGCAATCTCCCCAAGGACCCCATGACAGGCGAGGGGTACCTCTGGGAGTTCAACGTCAAGGTGGCGAAGTCCATGGACGAGATCGACGCCGTCTTCCGGCAGCACCTGACGGAGAAGGGCATCAACGTCGACTACAACATGAAGTACGGCATCCATCCGGACATGCTGTGCACTGGCATCGGGTGCATGGAAACGCTCAAGAAGGAGCGCATCCGTTGGGTCGTCTTCAGCGGTTGCGCCGCCTTCAGCCCGCTGCTCAACATCATGAGGCCGGTAACCGGAAACCGTAAAAATTTCATCCAAATCACATTCTTGAACTGATCCTTTCCTCAACCGATTCGTAACCTACAATTTAGCTTGAATAGGCACAACTTTCTTTATTGACAACATTGGTGGCGATCGATCTCAAATGTGATTTGCTCTCCATCTTTCAGGGCAGAGGAGCAGCTGCCGGTGAGGCGGGAGGCATTCCTGGACGCGGTGAAGTTGTATTTCCCGAAGTTCTACGAACTGAGGCAGCTGATGTCAGGCTGCGGCCTGTCGGGAACGCTGGTGGAGACGGCGAATGTGCTGGGCGTGGGCGTCACCGGGGGCGAGATGTTCAACCAGGCAGGGCCCGACAGCCTGCTCACGCTGCAGGTGTTCCTGGGGCTCAGGAAAAGGCATTTTCGGCGGGGAATACCGGAAGATCAAGCCAACTTGATCAACTACCTCAGTTAATGAGTTCATTCCTTAAGAGAACATGCAGAGCTCAATTCTTGTGGTTAATTTCTTTGTCTTCCTTCACATTGGTGCTTCTGGTTTCGTGTTTTTTCATGGCAGGGAACTTTTCTGTTCTTTTCCTGCTCGCATGGCGATTTTTCTTGTGTTCATCGCATATCTTTTGCTGCATGGGAATTTAATCTCATGTTCGACTCAAGAAAAAAGAACAACAAAGTTTTTTCTTCATCGATGTTATTCTATGATTTGTTCTTGCGTTTTATGTTTGCAGGTAGAAGGCAAAATTATCAAGCTTCTGTTAATTCTTTCAAACAATTTCATAGCGGAACCATGAGTCCGATTAAGCAACATTCTACTAATCAACTAGCGTTAAGATCTGTGTATCCTAATCTGAACCTCATCTTATTTGGATTCACGGTAACAACTTGATTACCAGAATTGGCGTGCAGCTCTAGGATCAGCTGATAGGTGCACCGAAGCATGTATACGTGCAACACTAAGCAGTTAAAGTATGAACTTCTCCATGAAACATTGCATTTACTTCGAGAAAAGGAATTCCATTAATTAAAAACATTTTCATCATGAATAATGAAAATGAAGCTAATCATGTTTTTGAGTTCTTTAGTGGGTGCAGTATGAAATGACGGTCTTAATTATGGCCAGAATTTCCCATTCTGGGATACATATAGATATTTATTCTTTTATGTGATATGATGTATGCAAGTGGCACTAGGGCTGCTTGTTCTTGTAAGGGCAATATAAATTCAAAACGGCTAACTAAATCTTATTAAAACCTAGAACATCTGACTATAGTGAGCAGGAACTAATACGGAAGCAGTTATATACAGTTCAATGTTCATGGAGGCCATTCTTGGTGTACCTCCCCAATTGAGAAGGTACACGTATCAGACAGCTCAGTGACGTTAAGGGGTTCATAACAGATTATTATTATCTGGTGATGCTGCCTCAAATTTTGAAGTATATTTATGAAACACTATGTCATAGGGTTTTATGAGTTTATTCCAATTTTTTGTGGCAGTTCCATTGGACCTAAACAATTTGTTGGTAGTGCCAAACAGCCCTTAAAGAAACTGAATTATTTGGTTGCTTTGATTTTAAACTCACTCCATTTGTCAATAATAAGTTTTAGCAGATTCGGGGGAAAAAAAACCTTTTGAGAAAGGTCAGTAATGCTATTTAAAAGTATAGGCAGCCACTAGGATGCAAGGTTAATAAAGTCTACACTTCTTTATTTTCATAATTATTTTAAAGCATTATAAGTTTTTTTATCCGAAATAGCATAAGCCTTACGCATATCGTTCGATATATCATATTGGTTGTTGAAACAATATGGTGCAATATTTACAGCCATGGTCGATGGAAGAAGGGCAGTCGAACTTTCCTTTGAGCTCTGAGTATATATATATATATATATATATATATATCCATTTCAATATAATCAGAGAGGAAGTTTTTTTTTAAAATTCCCTTGTTAATTACACAATTTATACATCAAAAATTAAAACCAATGTCTTTGTTAGAATCTCTGCTGATAGCCAAATGGAGTTAAGCTTCTGTTAAGCAGACTTTTTTTTGGCAGGGGTGAATGCAAGTGTGGGAATTACCCACATGGACCCAAAAAAACTTCTTTGATATATTGCTATTTCTAAGCAATTTTCTCATTACATAACATTAGTACCCGTTAAAATTTCCTTTATCCAGAAATTTCTGGCTCCACTCCTGCATTTGGTCAGAAAATTTAAAATGAGTAGACAGAAAATTAAGCTTTCATAGGAAAACGTCTGTCAAAGTTCACAGAACCCTAGATGGCAGAGTCATATAAAATTGCATGATGCATATTATCCCGTCCAAGATAAAGAGCGAGAAATTCCCAACAGACCAACTTGTGTGATGAAGGTCATGGCGACGGGTTTTGCATCATTTGTGGGTGTTCCATGGGGAAAGAGACACGGACGCAAGTGTACACAGACACTCCCAATCATCCCAACATGAGTCCAACAGGCAGTAGTTGTCAAAGTGGATACAAACCGATCCACGAGGTCCACAGCGTTAATGTAGGTACATGTTGCAGTTTGCTTCATCTTTGAATTGGACCCAAAATCGGGTCCACAAACTAACATGCTTCAATGCAGTTGAGATTATCACACTATTTGCTAAATCCTTTACTAAATTGACTATAAGAATGCGAATTCATCAACCACAAACAAATAATGAAATCAATTTGATTTTAGCAGCCGCTAGTCTCTAGCAGAGCCAGAAATTTTGGTAGTTCAATGCTTTTAAGGGCACTTATATATATAAACAATTAAATATTTCAAGCCGCTAATGTAAAAAATAAACATGTTTTGTGGCAGTTTCAATGCCTCTCGTGTTGTACTGCAAACAACAGCTGCATTACACTTTAGTTGTCGGGTGTTCCATTTTGTATCAACGTTTCGAAGGATCCTGAGGGCAAAGGAAAAGGGAGACGATTCCCTATAATGATTGTAACACTAAAAGCATTAAAGGGGATTAGTGATTTTAATCATAATTAAGTTGCCATCAAGTGGCGCAGTTCAGTCTGAGCAAGCATAATGCAATAACAGTGAAAGGATCAACCGATAGAATGAGAGACATGATCTACAAAACTATTTGGTGGTCGCGCAGCGGCTGGGACCTACTGAAGATGATCTTGATCTTAGTTTCACAAACAAACTTCCGGCAGGACTCCGGGAGTCTTGTGTACCAGTGCCACAAATATCCTCAAGGTGTGTGGTTGTACAGGGTCCATGTAGGCTTACCTTCTCAGAGCATTCCGGCGACGTTTCTTGAGATAGATGGAAACCTTTCTTCTTCTAATTTTCATGGTTGTTGGTAAAGATGGTAAAGTTTCTTTGATTTGATGTGCTCCATGTTATTGCAACAGAATAACCAAAAGTGTCCACATTACTTACTTCGATGCTGCTTGGGACTCACCATCAACCTCAGCATCAGCCACGCCACATAGGATTAAGATAGAAAGAGGTTTAAGATAGAAAGAGGTGAGAAGTAGAGGTGAAGCTAGAAATTTTTCATGAGGGAACCCAAATTAAAGTTTCTAAATTTTGACATGGGCCGAAATATCATTTTTCAACATTTTTATTTAGGACAAGTGAAATTTTCTAAAATTTACACGTAAATTTTATTTTTTGAGTGGGGGCCAGGGCCCCTGTGAGCCCCCCCTTGGCTCCGCCCTTGGTGAGAAAGAGAAGCCAGATCGTCCATAAAAAAAACCCATTGGCCTTCTAAAGTTTAACCTAACATTGTAAAAACAAGGACAACTCATCTTATCTGTGTGTTTTTGTGTGTGTGTTGGCTAATATATGTGTGCGTGCATGTATGTGTGTGTGTGTTTTGAAAGCACTGAGGATTTGAACCAAATCTAAATGCATTCTTAGTCAGGTGCTCTCTCCATCTCTCACCAGGATTTTATTGGACAAGGCACTCAATAGTAATTTTCCAGTGCTTCAAGTCCTCCATGATTTCAATCTGGGAAGATTTAGTCGAACCCAAACTTCAATAGGAGACCTCTTCTTGCCAATGGTAATCAAAGATTCAAGAGATTATGCTATTGATGCATTTTAAGAACTATATTCGTTCATTTAGCAATGAGGATGTCCATGTTTTCATTTTACCTCAGTATCAACCTAAATCATAGATCCAATTAATCGAATTTTGGAAAGTAATTAGATCCAGCAATTAATTATCACATTCAGTTACAGCACTTAATTTTGTACCAAATACGAATGAAAATCCCAAACCCAACTAGAATCTAAATTCAAGTTGAAGAAAGAACAATGAGTAGGTAAAGAACAAGGATTTTCTTCCACTGTGGATGTTCCTACCTTGCCTGAGAGCTGAAAAACAAGCTAAAGTGACTTCATGGATGGAAAATTGACGCCAGAACTTCACTAATCCGGAAAAAAAAAGCCATCTCTTCACAAAATAGAGAAATCAGCAGAACGATGACTGCTTCATTGACAGAAATAATCAATATAGTTTCTTTGGTAGTTAATGGCAGAGAAACATTCTGCAATTTCGATCAAATATTTTGTTTCTTTTCCCCGTCAACTGGCAGAAAGACAAATGGGAAAGGGGAAGACTGAGCATTTTGGTTCATTCTGGACTGGACCAACTATGTAAAACGCAATGTTTGTCTAAATTTTTGAAGTTGTAGAATGACTGAAGTGAGGTGCTACTTTAAATAATTTGATGAGGAAACCCTTTTTATTGGAAATGCAGAAGTCAGAATACACATTAGAAGTTTGGCATCATGCGTCTAATGTGTCTGATATATGAATCCTTATGTTTATATGTATGTGAAAGTTAGATTCTTATGTTTATATGTCTGATATAAAGTTTGGTATCATTCGTATAAACTTTTCTGGGTGGGTAAGAGGCAGTAAGTTTTTTTCCTAGAATGTTTATCTAAAGAGTAAAGTAACAGTTATTGTTCTGCTTTGATTTTGCTTGCCAGTCTTACAGAGAACTCATAAGTATTCTGCTTCTATTTTGCTTTCTCCATTCTAAAAGTCGTTTTGGTTTCTGCTACAATTATTTATGTACAATGATAGCAAGTCTGCTTAACCTTTTGTTCTTTCTTTCTTTTGCATACGCATACATTTCTTTGGCATGATTTGAATAAATATCTTTCGATTTAGCAAAACATGAATATCTTTTGAAGGTACATCCTGCTAAATCCCTTTGCTTTATTTTCTGTATCAGTATTTGTAAAGATAGGTGTTATAATTTCTTGTGATTTTCCAAGAGTTCTATAATTCCAAAGAAAAGAAACCATGCATCTTTTTCTCACCCAACAGAGTCTCCGGAAACCTGTGTTTTCCTGTCTACATGACATGACTCTGCCATCTAGGGTTCTGTGAACTTTGACAGACGTTTTCCTATGAAAGCTTAATTTTCTGTCTACTCATTTTAAATTTTCTGACCAAATGCAGGAATGGAGCCAGAAATTTCTGGATAAAGGAAATTTTAACGGGTACCAATGTTATGTAATGAGAAAATTGCTTAGAAATAGCAATATATCAAAGAAGTTTTTTTGCGTCCATGTGGGTAATTCCCACACCTGCATTCACCCCTGCCAAAAAAAAGTCTGCTTAACAGAAGCTTAACTCCATTTGGCTATCAGCAGAGATTCTAACAAAGACATTGGTTTTAATTTTTGATGTATAAATTGTGTAATTAACAAGGGAATTTGAAAAAAAAAACTTCCTCTCTGATTATATTGAAATGGATATATATATATATATATATATATATATATACTCAGAGCTCAAAGGAAAGTTCGACTGCCCTTCTTCCATCGACCATGGCTGTAAATATTGCACCATATTGTTTCAACAACCAATATGATATATCGAACGATATGCGTATGGCTTATGCTATTTCGGATAAAAAAACTTAGAATGCTTTAAACTAATTATGAAAATAAAGAAGTGTAGACTTTATTAACCTTGCATCCTAGTGGCTGCCTATACTTTTAAATAGCATTACTGACCTTTCTCAAAAGGTTTTTTTTTCCCCGAATCTGCTAAAACTTATTATTGACAAATGGAGTGAGTTTAAAATCAAAGCAACCAAATAATTCAGTTTCTTTAAAGGCTGTTTGGCACTACCAACAAATCGTTTAGGTCCAATGGAACTGCCACAAAAAATTGGAATAAATTCATAAAACCCGATGACATAGTGTTTCATAAATATACTTCAAAATTTGAGGCAGCATCACCAGATAATAATAATCTGTTATGAACCCCTTAACGTCACTGAACTGTCTGATACATGTACCTTCTCAATTGGGGAGGTACACCAAGAATGGCCTCCATGAACATTGAACTGTATATAACTGCTTCCGTATTAGTTCCTGCTCACTATAGTCAGATGTTCTAGGTTTTAATAAGATTTAGTTAGCTGTTTTGAATTTATATTGCCCTTACAAGAACAAGCAGCCCTAGTGCCACTTGCATACATCATATCACATANCATAAAAGAATAAATATCTATATGTATCCCAGAATGGGAAGTTCTGGCCATAATTAAGACCGTCATTTCATACTGCACCCACTAAAGAACTCAAAAACATGATTAGCTTCATTTTCTTTATTCATGATGAAAATGTTTTTAATTAATGGAATTCCTTTTCTCGAAGTAAATGCAATGTTTCATGGAGAAGTTCATACTTTGACTGCTTAGTGTTGCACGTATAGTGCACCTATCAGCTGATCCTAGAGCTGCACGCCAATTCTGGTAATCAAGTTGTTACCGTGAATCCAAATAAGATGAGGTTCAGATTAGGATACACAGATCTTAACGCTAGTTGATTAGTAGAATGTTGCTTAATCGGAGTCATGGTTCCGCTATGAAATTGTTTGAAAGAATTAACAGAAGCTTGATAATTTTGCCTTCTACCTGCAAACATAAAACGCAAGAACAAACCATAGAATAACATCGATGAAGAAAAAACTTTGTTGTTCTTTTTTCTTGAGTCGAACATGAGATTAAATTCCCAGGCAGCTACAGATATGCGATGAACACAAGAAAAATCGCCATGCGAGCAGGAAAAGAACAGAAAAGTTCCCTGCCATGAAAAAACACGAAACCAGAAGCACCAATGTGAAGGAAGACAAAGAAATTAACCACAAGAATTGAGCTCTGCATGTTCTCTTAAGGAAAGAACTCATTAACTGATGTAGTTGATCAAGTTGGCTTGATCTTCCGGTATTCCCCGCCGAAAATGCCTTTTCCTGAGCCCCAGGAACACCTGCAGCGTGAGCAGGCTGTCGGGCCCTGCCTGGTTGAACATCTCGCCCTCGGTGACGCCCACGCCCAGCACATTCGCCGTCTCCTCCAGTGTTCCCGACAGGCCGCAGCCTGACATCAGCTGCCTCAGTTCGTAGAACTTCGAGAAATACAACTTCACCGCGTCCAGGAATGCCTCCCGCCTCACCGGCAACTGCTCCTGTGCCCTGAAAGATGGAGAGCAAATCACATTTGAGATCTATCGCCACCAATGTTGTCAATAGAGAAAGTTGTGCCTATTCAAGCTAAATTGTAGGTTACGAATCGGTTGAGGAAAGGATCAGTTCAAGAATGTGATTTGGATGAAATTTTTACGGTTTCCGGTCACCGGCCTCATGATGTTGAGCAGCGGGCTGAAGGCGGCGCAACCGCTGAAGACGACCCAACGGATGCGCTCCTTCATGAGCGTTTCCATGCACCAGATGCCAGTGCACAGCATGTCCGGATGGATGCCGTGCTTCATGTTGTAGTCGACGTCGATGCCCTTCTCCGTCAGGTGCTGCCGGAAGACGGCGTCGATCTCGTCCATGGACTTCGCCACCTTGACGTTGAACTCCCAGAGGTACCTCTCGCCTGTCATGGGGTCCTTGGGGAGATTGCCGCCCTCGTCTGAGAAGGTGAGGCCAAGCTGCAGCAGCCTCACGGCATTGGCCCGCTGGCGGAAGAAGGCGTAGTTCTCATCCAAGGTGGGAAGGGTGGCGCCGGCGGAGGAGGAAGCGGGGCTAGGCGCCGTCGGGAGGGGAATGACTCGGGTGGCGCCGGCGGCGGCGGAGGAAGCGGGGCTGGGCGCCGTCGGGAGGGGAATGACTCGGGTGGCGACTGTGACGTAGTTGTGGCGAAGTTTTCCTCCCAGACTTGCCTGAGCGCCGCTGTTTTCATGCCGGATTTCTTCATGTTGCGATCAAGAAAACGATGGGATGAAACCGATCAAGAAACAAGAAGCGAGAAGCCGTCGACTAGCATGAATATCCGTAGTGACGACATCCCGTGCCGATCGAATTGCCCACTTTTTTCCTGCAATTTAGTTGTTAAAGTCTATTTTGAAAAGTTCTCACTATAAGAAACGAAAGATTTATTGTCAGGATGAAAGTGTAAGTAAAAACGAGGAAACGGTCACAAGCAGTTTTCACTGTATAAACTGTGTTGTTGAAATTTCTAACGACGGATATGAAAAACGTCAGTATGCTTCAACTTTTACTGACGGAAAACCACACAGTAAAATCTTGATCTTTGTTGACGGTCCTCAGTTGCACGTTGGTAAATCTCATTAATGACGAGTTCTTCCAGCACTAAATTTTCCATTTTACTAGCAGTACGTACTCATCGACGAAAGTCTATTTATACTGATTAAAACTTTCCATCAGTTTCAAAAATGACCTATGATGCTTTATTTTCATGTTAGTTTGAATGCTTTATTTTCATGAATCCTATGATGTGTTTAAGTAAACCCGTCAAAGTAGAGCATGCATGCATCTTTAAACTTAAGCATGCAGGGGGTTGTATGGGCGGCTGCCCACACGGACGGATATGTTTTCTCTTATTACCTATTAGTGCCCCTCAGTATTGTACTATATATGCGAAGGTGTGAGGTTCTTTTATCCATCTCAAATTAAGACAAGTAGGAGGGTGAACCATACCTCACCCAGGTCTCGACGCAGCCCAAGGACTAGAAATTGGCGGGGTATAAAGGATCCTTCGGGCCTCACTTTAAATTATACGATAACTTATTCTCGCACTTGGAATAGTGAACAGGGTTTGGTCCATGTAAATGTTAGAGATCCGATACTTGATCAGCAGGTAAGGATCCGATAAAGATAAAGAATAGTGTACATCAAAGTTCCGGCTTTGATCCAAGAGGTTGACGTTTTCTACTCCCAACTTCAAACATATCTTGGTCTGTTCAAAGAAACAACTATGTTGACAAGAAACTGCTACAAAAGTCCAAGGAACAGCCCACATGGGTTCCAGTCTGTGGATGGAGATGTTCTTTCTATCCTCCCCAGTGGTTCCTTACAACAGGAGGCCAACTTGTAGAGGGTGTCAATATCAACTTAATTGCTGGATAGTTACTATATCTGATTATCTGGATATCGTCTTATTCGGCTGCGGATTGAACCTAGAAATTGAACACAAAGAATGCAAAACTACATATATATCAATTTTCAAGTACCAAGATTCAGATCTCCATGAAAAATTGGGCTATCTGTGAATTCAATCCAAAAATTTATACCACATAGCTTTACTCATGAGATGTGAACATTGTTATTAAACACAAGTACCACTTGACTTCAAATTATATCTAAACCTATAGAGAGAGAACTGCACTTGACTGTAGTTGCATGCCCTTTTTCTACCTATGCACCTCATGCTACGTCACAATGGTGGTACGCCCAAATGGGTCATGGGTGGCGTACCGGTACGCTGGTATGTGCTGGTACGTTTGGATCTGGTTTCGAGTGGAAACCAGATCCAAACCAAATCATAACTAAAAAAGTAAAAGCTAAAGACTAAAATCGCACGGGCAGAAAGGGCGGTGAGGTGATTGTGGGCGACGCGGTTGAAGGTGGAGCCACCGCAGAAGCCGCCGCCGTGGAAGTGGATGAGGATGAGGAGCTTCTTTCGGTTGGGTGGTGGTGGGTTGGGATGGGAAAGGAGAAAGAGGTGGACGGCGACGCCTGTTTGTGGGGAGATGACGACGTCCTTGGTGGAGACGCCGGTTTCTGGGTCGACGCCCGTGGGGACCAAGTCCGGCGGCATGACATGAAGCGCTCGGCGCGGCAATCCTTGTAGATGCGGTGCGGACGAAGGGAGGGCGATCCTCTGGGATCTCTTGTGATGGATCCATGGCCTCCTTCTTTCTTCTCTCACTTTTCTTCTGCCGACAGGGAAAAGGGAGGAACCATTTTGTAGATTTTCTGATACAAAAAGCATTAGATTCAGCAAAGACAAATGTCCGGTAGAGTTTGGATCTGATCCACCCGGTTCAGAACAAAATGGAAAATCATCGGCTACAGTACTCATGTTGGGCCCATGAGATCCAATTCAACATTATTTAGAATGTCCAATACACAAACTTTGTCGATGGTTACAAGAATATAATTCCAAGTCCTTAAGATGCATACATTTTCACTTTTCAGTTTAACAATATGAATGTGTTGAGTATGTTAGTTTTTCCAATTTTTTGAATTATAAACATATAATAATATATAATATTCGTCGTACCGCCGTACCAAGATTTACGAAAACGCGGTACCAGTATCCGTACCCTGTACCATTGTGACATAGACCCCATGGCAGGTTAAATTTAAGAAATTTAGGTGGAAATTTTAACTTTACACTATCTGATGAGAAAATTAAACCAACTTGTATTAAATGGATTTGAGCTCAAACCTAACGCCCATAATCAGAAGCATACATATCAACAAACTCATTAACATGAATTGCATATATCTGTTTCTTAGATACATTTTTTTGAATTATTTTCCTTCTGTGCGGATCATGTCAACGTGGTATATGTAGTCCAATCTACTTTTCCATAGATGAGAATGAAGAAAAAGGAAAACTTAGGTGAGGAGATTGAAAGGATAATAATTGTTGGTTGCCACATTTTTATGCAAAAATGGGAAAGGAAAGAAGTTGAAATTTTGAATTATCGGAGCAAATTGATGTGTTGGCTAGCTGATGTTTGTGCATCTATTTTTTGAAGAGAAAATTAATCTGTTCCATTTGGCTACAAACCACATTTTTGAAGAGAAAATTAATTTGAGCGGAAATATCGCATCATTTTTGGTAGAGGAGAGAAAACGTCTCCAGTCGGATCTTCAAACAGATTTTGCATCGCTCGGGGTATTTCTGGCACGGGACAACTGCAATTGAGAGATAAAGTGATCCCAAGAGAGTGGGGATCTTTTTTCCTAGATAAAAATGTTAAATAGTTATCAAACCTATAGCCTATAGGGTATAAAATTTTATTATCCAAAAGCTCATAGCACCGGCTAACCCCTTGGCCTCTTGGCTCTTAACATGCTGTACGTACCTCATGCCCCCTTGATGCTGAGGATCTCTATACTTGAGGACAACTAATCCCCACCACCTGACTGAGTTGTAACAATAGTTATTTGATTTAAAAGTATTGTTAACGTCAAGCATTGGATTTGTCATTTTGATAAGAAAAAATTGGNAATTGGAAAAAGAAAAATCAATCACTTATGCACTGTGAGCGATATACAGAAGTACGTACAAATCTTTGTTTGGCTTCATTATTAGGCAATAAATGTTAATATGTAGTTTAAATGTATCCCATTTGTTGTTTGATCATGGTCATCTTAGCTTATATTCTCGCAGGGGTTTGTGCAATGGCTTGGGTCGGAAACTGGTAGGTAGTCAGTCTCTAGTTCGAGTGTCAGGGAGCGCCATTCTCTATTGCTGCAAAAAAAAGTCATCTACACACAAATTGAAGCATAGTGGTATTCCACTTCGGTTAAAGAAAAAAAACATGGTACATTAGGGAATGGGGGAAGGGTAGCCCGAGTAGGGACTTCAACTTTTTGTTTCAATTGAAGGGTGTTTCAAATTTTAAATACTGATCCAAAACCAAACGACTAGGGGACGGGTCAAAAACCCATACCTGACCTTGGCAAATAGCAATAGAAGTGCTTGCCTCAAAAAACAAAAAAGGCACCAGTATGATTGGGTTTGAACCGAATCCAGTTTAAATCCTGATTGGAATCCTAACTAAATCTGATTGATCAAATTTTAAATATGATAAAATTTATACTCAAATGGTGGTGTCAAGATTTAATAGCATTAATAAGGCTAACTTAACTAAATTTAGGATAAAATTGGATTGATCTCTTTTAACTGCATTAATTTGAAGATCTCGAGTTTGTATCTACTTCATTGTTGATAAATGTATCCGCTAGGGCAATGGACATTACTTTATATCTACTTAAAATTACAGCAAATTTACAATGCTTGGATCTAAAAACCTTGATCTGTAAGGGATTACTGAAGGAAGCATTCCACATATTTGTATAGGCTGGATGGATGGAGGGCTGGAGAGATCCGATAAGGTTGCTTTAATGCAATTATAGCGTGGAAATTGAGGAGGAGGGTAGAGCCCACTTGACCAATTAATGTTCTCTGGCAGTTTAACTTTGCTTCCCATGCATCTACCAAGATTTTAACATTTGAAAAAGTACTAAGCAAAGAAAACTAAGCATCCATCTGGTTGTCGAGAAGCAACCAGAAATTAATTCTATATGAGTTCCATTTTAGCTGGGAATGTTAATTCCCAAATGCATTAAAATAGTCAAGTGATTATATATATATATATATATATATATATATATATATATATATATATATATATATATATATATATATATATATATATATATATATATATATATATATATATATATATATATTTCTTTTTATATATATATATATATATATTTCTTTATATATATATATATATATATATATTTCTTTTTATATATATATATATAAAGAAATATATATATATATATATATTTATATTTATATATATCCCAATAAAAATTCTTTTGTCTCTTGCTCTAATCTTTACAAAGCAGAAATAAAACAAAAAAATAAAAACCTCAAACAAGAAATGCTGATCTCTCTAACAACCTCTCTTGTTACCTCAAATAAGTGTTACAAGACCCTCCACCTCCAAAAATCAATCCCAATAAATCATCACCTCCGTAAAGTTTTCTTCTTCGCTTGGATTTGGATCCTCCCCATGGAGGGGATCCAGCCCAACTCAAGCTGCCAAATGCCCACTACTTGAGTGAGATCGTGCATCTCACGATTCTTCCATGCTTCCAGGTATGGTCAAACTCGACCACCAAAATTGGAGAGTCTGCCTCCTGAAAAATGGTGTAAAGAGATATAATAAATTTGCAGTGGCTATCTTTATCCCCAGCTAAAGTTTTCCTTTTTCTTCATTCTCATTTATGGAAAGTAGATTGGGCTACATATACCACGTTGACATGATCCGCACAGAAGGAAAATAATTCAAAAAAATGTATCTAAGAAACAGATATATGCAATTCATGTTAATGAGTTTGCTGATATGTATGCTTCTGATTTTGGGCGTTAGGTATGAGCTCAAATCCAAATTTAATACAAGTTGGTTTAATTTTTTCATCAGTGTAAAATTAAAATTTCCCTCTAAATTTCTTTTAATGACCACATTTTTGTAAATCTTGGTACGACGGTACTGTAAATATTATATATTATTATATGTTTTTAATTCGAAAAATTGAAAAAACTAACGTACTCAACACATTCATATTGTTAAACTTTAGGACTTAGAATTATACTCTTGTAACCATCGACAAAGTTTGTGTATTGGACATTCTAAATAATGTTGAATTGGATCTTATGGGCCCAACATGAGTAGCCGATGATTTTCCATTTTGTGCTGAAACGGAGCAATCTAATGCTGGGTTGTATCAGAAAATCTACAAAATGGTTCCTCCCTTTTCCCTATCGGTAGAAGAAAAGTGAGGGAAGAACGGAGGAGGCCATGGATCCATCACAAGAGATTGCTCGCAGAGGATCGCCCTCCCTTCGTCCGCACCGCATCTACAAGGACTGCCGCGACGAGCGCTTCATGCCGCCGGACTTGGTTCCCACGGGCGTCGACCCAGAAACCCGCGTCTCCACCAAGGACGTCGTCATCTCCCCAAAAACAGGTAGGGGTGGGTATCGGGCCGGGCCGGCCCGCTAACAGTCGGCCCGGGACGGCCCGTCGGCCCGGGACGGCCCGTCGGGCTTGAAGCCCGGGCCCGGCCCATTTACATTGCCGGGCCGGGCCGGGCCGGGTACCGGGCAGCAGGCCCGGCCCGGCCCATGACTGGTCGGGCCGGGCCGGGCTTTATGAACAAATTTCATGCTCTTTTTTGTGTCATGTGAATATAAAAGGGCAGTACTAGAAAATGCAAAAAAAAAAGCCCATACCAGAAAAAAAAAAACATGCATTTGCATGTTCTTCAGTAGTCAAATAAACGTGTAACACACAGATAAGAACTTATACTTACCAAAATGTCAAGCATTGACAGTTTTTTGTAACGAACAGAAAATAAGCCAGACAACAAAAACAGCCCGCAACCAAATAAATTGCAACACATAATCGAACCCTTGTAACCTTGTTGAATGTTGATGGACGATGGAGGATTCGACGAACAGAAAAAGGAAAGCAAACCTAAAGCGAAAAGGGGAAGGGGAGCCGCGCGGGAACGCCGGGAAGAGTCGAAGACCTAATAAAAATTAAAAAATTATAAATTTCATAAACGGGCCGTCGGGCCGGGCCGGGCCGGAGAAGTGACAACCAGGCCCGGCCCGTTAAGATATCGGGCCGGGCCGGGCTGGGTGAACTTCGGCCCGAGAACCAAAATTCTCAGCCCAAGCCCGGCCCATGCCGGGCCGGGCCGGGCCGGCCCAGCGGCGGCCCGGCCCGATACCCACCCCTAGAAACAGGCGTCGCCGTCCACCTCTTTCTCCCTCCCCTTCCCAACCCACCACCACCCAACGAAAGAAGCTCCTCATCCTCATCCACTTCCACGGCGGCGGCTTCTGCGGTGGCTCCACCTTCAGCCGCGTCGCCCACAATCACCTCACCGCCCTTTCTGCCCGTGCAATTTTCGTCTTCAGCTTTTACCTTTTGTGACAGAGCATGAGGTGCATAGGTACCTCAAACGGGTGGACTTAGGGCATGTTCGAAGCATGTCCCATACTAGCGGGGTTTTATGCATTTGCACCTCTACATGCAAGTTGAAGCAATCAAATATCTCAAGGTAAACAACGGTGGAGACCACTTAGGACAATTGGTTCTTCTACTTCATTGATTTCCATCCACACTGAACGACGAAGGAAAATTTTTGGCCAAAGCTGCAAATAGCTAGTGAGATATTTCAGGCTTACGCTTCAAGTATGACTGTAAAAAGTATACATTGGTTTTGGCCAAAATGTTTACTACATAATCGGTAGCACCTAACATTTCCTTTTTTCTATTATGTTCTTCAAGAAACCTGATAAGGTTTGGGCATATGATATGAGTTTGAAATTCAACATTTGCAAATTCTGAGTTGAACCCCAAACAATGTAATAAATATTCTTTTATGAAGTGGTCTTTTAATTGTGATATATATATTACCCGTCTCCACCTCCTCTTATTTTATTCCTCCATAGGTTTCTGTCTTCTTGCGATTTGTTATTGTTTTCTTTGTCAATCTTTGTCTTATGCCACTCTTACCTTTTTCTTTTGATCTTATTGATTGGTTGGTGACGTCTTGCCACTGCATTTCATTTCTATTTTGAATAAATTTTCATTTTGTCGCCATGATGATCATCATCTTGTATTAATCATGGGACCTCCTTGGCCGAATTGAAAAGGATAGGCATGTCACGTTCTGTGGTGCATAGAAGACATGGTGGAAGGCCAAGCTTGTAGAAATTGTTGTCAAGAAGATTTTAGATGAAGTGAACCGGAGCCAGAGCCAGTGCCCAATCCCTCGGGCCCCTTCATCGTTTTGCCAAGAACCATAAAGGGTTCTCAAATGGATGTTTTCTTCAGCTTTAAGGTAAGAAGGAAAGCTGAGGTATTTTAGAAATTTTTATAAAGGTATGTACATTTTAGATTTTTCATCATTCCCTTTCCATCCTTCTAAATTTTTCCTTTTTTTTTAACATAATCAAGGGCTTTTTTTTTTCTTCATTACATACCCCTGTGCACAGGTGTGCATCAGAAGCTTCTCGGTTCTTTCCTTTGGTAGTTTTTTTTTTATACTAAATTGAAAATTTCAAATAAAATATCGTTTACAGAATTAAAGTTCATTTTACAAAAAATGGAATCGGCCATAAAGTCCGTGGTCTGATGAGGAAGATAGCTTCATCACTTCCTTCTGATAAATCTGCATCCTGGATCCTGCCAAATTTCCTATCCTGCCAAATTTCCTATCAAGGCTTTAGTCCTGTTTTAGACAGGTAGAACACTACATCTTTCCAATCTCTCTATGCACATACACAACAAAGTTCACTACCCAATTACCTCATGCATCTCCTCTCTGCCTGCTGTTAGTTTCTTCAACTAAAGGAGTATCAGTAGAGAGGAAAGCACTCAGTGGACAAAGTGCCACAAACCCAGAAGCCGTGGAAGGTATAGTTTTCCTGCCTGCGGGAAGAGAAAAATGATGGTGATTCCAGCGTTTGTTATCTTGCTGATCTTGCTAACTTTTATCTTTCGCAAAGTAAGAGTTTGTTTCAAGGCCAAGACGACATCAGATATAATTGTTAGCCCTCAGAATGATGAAATTAATGTGGAGACCATGGTGGGTTCTGAATTTGATGTTTTCCTTAGCTTTAGAGGTGAAGACACTCGAAAGGGATTCACCGACCATCTATATGAGGTCCTTCGGCTGCGTGGCGTTTCCACCTTCAGAGACAGTGAGGGATTGAAAAGGGGTGAGAAGATCGAGAAGCTGCTTGAATACATTGAAAAATCTAAGATTTGTATCCCCATCTTCTCCAAGGGTTACGCTGATTCAAAGTGGTGTTTAAGAGAGCTCGCCAAAGTAGTGGAGTGTAAAAAAAAGGTGATTCCTGTGTTCTTTGAGGTGGAACCCTCTCATGTTAAGGATCAGACCGATAGCTTTGCTTCTGGATTTAAGAAGCATGAATCCATGGGGGAAGTGAAGCAGGAGGAGCTGATAAAGTGGAGGGAAGCATTAACAGAAGTGGGAAAAATCTCTGGTTTCACTCTCAAGGACACTAATGCGTATGTGTGATAGTAATTTTCTCTCCCACTTTAAATATTTGATTATGCTGTCATGATCTCTCTCTTTTTCTTTTCTTATGGATATTTTGTTGATGATTAACCTGTTTTGGTTTCCTTGTTTTTAATTTTTTTTTTCGGTTAATTTGACGGTTGGTTTCATTATCTGCTTTTCTTTCTTTGGTTGTGCTGTCTCCCTAACCAGATGACTTGCCAATAAGATTTTATCGTGGCCAAGACAATATTAATCGGATTGCCAAAAGCATTTTATGTGATGTTAATCCCATTATTAATTTGGGGGCTGAAACTTAATATTTTTTAACCAGATTTTGGATACACAAACTCGAAGTTGATCCTATTTGGTCCTTTTTAGCAACCAAAAAGATCTGCAAATGATTTCTCTTAGATTTGGAAAACAAAACCCTGCACGGCTTAGACAAACTAATATTAATATTTGATTTATAAAACAAAAGACGTTGTTGCTCATCAATAAACTGTTCATCCATTCTTAAACGTTCATTCTTCGTTTCTTACGGTTTAACTTTTTGTCACATATATTGTTTAATTTCTGTTGGTGCTCCAGCGCTTGTTGTGGGAACGGAACAGTTCCTTGGCTTGTTAGAACTTGAAACACCCGCATTCAGTAGGATTTCTACCGGTACACATTTTTAGTTCTGTTTTCATACAACCCGTTCAATACCACATGTTAAACTAGTACAAAATAGTTCCCTTTTTATTACAAAAGAGAAAAGGACAAATTTGATAAAAGAATTTCTTCAATCAACTTAAGTGAATGGGCCAACTTTTTCTATGCTTTAGATGATGTCGATAATACAATAGTTTCATTAGGCTGACTTCCTTGCAAAAATTCCTTTTCAAGCTATACACACTTTTTTCTACCATGCTGGTTTCTTTAATTGCATCTTGTCTCCTCTGCAGGTATGAGGGGAAGCTTGTACAAATGATCGTCAAAAGGATTCTAGATGAAGTGAACCCACATCATCTTCATGTTGGTAAATATATCGTTGGACATGAATCCCACCTCGCGGAACTTATGAGGATCTTGGATTTGAAGTCTAATGATGTTCGGATGATCGGCATCCATGGAATGGGCGGCATCGGAAAGACTACCCTCGTCAGAGCTGTCCACAATAGAATTTCATCTGAATTTCAAGCTTGTAGCTTTCTTTCTAATGTTCGGGAAGAGTCCCTACAATTTAAGGGGATTGTGTCGCTTCAAAAACAGCTGCTTAAGGACGTATTCAGATCTGATGAACAGTACTACATTACAGATGAGAGCAAGGGAACTCAAGTCATCATAGAAAAAATCCGCACGAAGAAAGTTCTTATCATTCTTGATGACGTGGATAGCAAGCATCAGCTTGACGCATTGGTTGGCAGCCGAGATTGGTTTGGAGTAGAAAGCAGGATTATAATCACAACAAGAGATACAAAACCCTTGATTGAGCATGGAGTGAAGGGGGATGAGCTTTATGGGCTTCCGGTATTAAGCCATGATGATTCTATGAAGTTGTTCTGCTACCACGCGTTTCGGAAGGAGAAACCACCAAGTGAGGAATATGCCACGATGTGTGTTGAAGCAGTGTCATTCATTAAAGGGCTGCCATTAGCATTGGAAGTCCTTGGGTCGCACTTCTTTGGCTTGGAGACTGAAAAACAATGGAGAGCTTGGCTGGCACGGTTGAAGGATTGCCCGGATGAAAAAATTATTGGGAAGCTGAAATTGAGTTATGATAGCCTTGATAAAAATGAGAAGCAGGTGTTTTTAGATATCGCTTGTTTTTTTGTCGGCAAGCATAGAAAGGATAAACATTTTGAAGTGGATGATATGAAAGCCTTTTGGGAAGAATGTGGTTTTCACCCAGAGCCTGCAATTGATGTCCTAAAGCATAAGTCTCTCATAAAAATCAATAAATTGGAAGGAAAGTATGATTCTTTGGAGGCAGAGGTTGGGGAGTGGTGTTTTGAAATGCATGACCAGATAAGAGATATGGGACGGAAAGTTGTTGAAGATGAAGAGAAAGAAGGGAAGTCATGTAGCCGGCTGTGGAACAATCCCAAAGTAATAAAGACTTTGAGAAAACAGAGGGTATGTAAGCTTCTTCTTTTCGACCACTCAATTAATTATGATTTGAACCGTTGTGTTGCATACCAGCTTTTCTTCATTCCATTTTTCTTTTATTGAAAAAATGGTCATACTATACAGACCCAGTTACATTTCCTAACAATTTAATTACCTTTCCAAACAAGAATAAGTATGCATGTACTGGAAAGTGAACATATGGGTATATAATTAACTAAAGTGCTGAACATATAAAACAAATATGCAAGACATGTGCATAGGAAATTATTTTGTTTTTAAAACTCTATTCATGCTTTTAATTTTTACAATAAAACCCTAACAAAGTGCTTGTTTTACCTTCTCTGAACTTACAATTGAGTAATGAGGTTTTGAAAGTTTGAAACAGCACTTCAGTCTTACTTTCCCTCCAATTTATGCAATAACAATTTTGTTATTTAGCCAAACACAACACAAACCGATTGAAATATCACTAGGCTTTATCTTCTAAGGCTAATGTCCCCAAGTCAAATGAAAATCCTGAGCAGAAAAAATAAAGAAAAAATGAAATTTACTTCTAAAATAATTATTTGTATTTAAGCTTCTTCTTTGCCAACATTGAAAAATCACAACCTTTTCAAACGAGAAAAGGAACAAAAAAAAAATATTTCATTTAATACATTGCGAACTATGTACCGAATGAGAAATACATATGTTCTCTTGTCCATGTTCGAATATGAACTTCAGCTGGCCAATAGCTTATGCCTGGGCCCAACCGTTATGACCCAAGTCCGATATATATATATATATATATATATATATATATATATATATATATATATATATATATATATATATATATATATATATATATATATATATATATATATATATATATATATATATATATATAAAGGGTACTGGTGGCCTGATCCAGACCAAAATGCCCAGCCGTAATATCAACTCAAGCTGGATGATAAAGAATATACATGTGTAGTACTTTGTTTCTCCATTGTTGTGGAACCTACATGTCTTGATAAAATTTGAAAAAATACTCATGCATAAACATGTGCTTGACTTGCGCCTGCAAACCATTTGATGGAGGGTGGGCCGCCTGCCTTTTATTGGCCAAACCATCAATCAAAATAATGAAGGATTATTTGCAGGGCTTATGTTATCTCATTTTATTGATCATAATTCATTTTTTCTGACAGCAGCAAAAGAAGAAACCAAACTTTTGTTGAAATTTGACTACTTCCCAATGGAAACCTCAAATTTTGCGTTGGAATAGCACAAACATTTAAGCTTAATTCCAGGATAAGCAACTCAAAGATTTTTTTTTACTTTAATTTACAGCAAAAAGAAGATGACCTTGATGTCAATAACTTAATTGTCGATCATTTTCAATTTACTAAAGCAGTAAAGGCTCTCTCTTGATAATTGTTAGTAAAAGTGAATAATAGCAAGATATCAGAAATTTGGCGCTTATGTTTAGAATTACAGCACCAAGGTTAATGGAAATTAATTTTTAATACAAAAAAACTACGGAAAACCATGAAAAAAAGGATATTTGTGCCCTTTATTTTACATAGAAGAATTTGAGTATTGCTTCTTTACCATTTTTTTTAATCTTATAGCTAGAAACCAAAATTGAGCTTCAAAGACACAAGTATGATTGATCCAGTGTTACTTGTGTCAGGTACCAACTGCTACAAGCATTGAAGGGATCATGTTCCAAGGAGGAAAAGGTGCATCTGGTTTTAGTGCTCCACGCCTCCAAGAAATGGATGGGATGAGGCTGTTTCATGTTTATGGTGCAAAATTTGAAGGTTTCCTACATTTCCCCGAGGATTTGAAATGGTTGGCATTACCAAACTGCCAACATTTCCCAATGTCGCCATCTATCTCTATACCTGGGGAGGTTACAGTCCTTGATCTACATGATAATGACGATGTGGCTAATGTTCTACTTGAGAAATGCATTTCAAGAAGCATGGTGATCAATTTTTTTTTTACCATTTTATAATATTCATTTGGAAATTCATATGACTAATTCCCCTCTCTTGATCAATTTGTGTCACCAGGTATTCGATAAGTTGAAGGTTCTTGATCTCAGTTGGACAAGCATAACTATAACCCCTGATTTCTCCATGATGCATTGCCTGGTGAAATTGACATTTGAAGACTGCATAGAGTTGGTTGAAGTTCATGAATCGGTGGGGCAACTCAAGAGTTTAGTATGGTTGAACTTGAGTGGTTGTACGAAGTTGGAGAAACTTCCTGACACCATTTGCGAATTAACTTCCCTTGAGTTCCTTTCTCTTCATCATTGTGGGAACTTTCTTTATTTGCCAAAGCCGTTAGGAAACATGACATCTCTAAAATATCTTGACCTTCGCATTGAGTCTAACCATATTAGAAGTTTGCCAGATTCCATAAGAAAGTTGCACGTTTTGGAACACTTGCTTGTTGGCAATACTTTGAAAGAATTACCAATTCTCTGGGATGCAGAAGACCTAGTGGCTGTAAGCAACCTAATGTCTTGGTCTGCCAGTGTCCTTGATGTGTTGCCTGATCCATGCTGCCGAAGGAAAACTCAACTCGAGTTGATTGACAACACAGTTGAAGAGTTGACAGAGACCTTCATCAGGTGGAAAAACCTCGAGTCGGTGATATTGAATTGTAGGTCCCTCAAATCTCTGCCTGCTGGGGTTGGGCAACTTCCGAAACTGAAGGTTCTTGAGGTGTATAGTGATAACCACATATTTGTTGATGGTGCTCTACCATTGGCAAGTATTGAAAAATTAGTATTAAAATGTGCTGTCATTGAATATGTTTCTTCCTTCAACAAAAAGGCACAAAATCTAAAGCACCTAACTTTAAAGTCCAAGAAAATGGAAGTTCTACCAGAGTGGATTGGATCGTGGAGCAAGCTTGAGACTTTAGAACTAAGTGGCTGCAAAATTATGGAGTCAAAGGTTCCTGGTGATCACTTTAACACTCCGAGAATTCCATTCGTAAGTTGAATCAAGATCTCCTTGTTTTCTTGAGCATGTACATCTATGTTTTTTTTTCTTTTAAGAATCTTGAAAACAAGTCATAGTAATAAAGAATTTTCCCTTTTTAGGTGTTTGAGAATTTGAAGATCCTCAGCCTTGATGGTGACCCAATGAACGTCACCCCTAGCTTCTCTTATCTCCCTTGCTTGGAGAAGTTGATGCTCATGAATTGCAAGGAGTTAATTGAGGTCCATGAGTCAATTGGGAGCCTTAAGAAGTTGAAATTTCTAAAGATAACAGGATGCACCATGTTGAAGAGACTACCAGACAACATATGTGAATTACGTTCCCTTAAAAGTCTTGATCTCATGGGATGTGTAAACCTTTCATCTTTGCCTGAGCAATTGATAGATCACATGGAGTTGTTGGAGGAGTTGTGTCTTGATAAAACTGGAATTAGGAGCTTACCTACAACTTTGATGACCAAATTACCGACCAGCCTACAGAGTCTGTCCATAAAGAACTGCCAATCTCTAAAGAGCATACCGGAGTCACTTATAAGCCACCTCTTCAAAGGAATGTCTAATAATGATTTTTTTGAGTTGAAGTCCATGGATGCATTGCCCAGGAGATCATTAAGGGCATCAACATCTTGGGAGTTTTTGGATGCATTGCCCATATCTTGCTGTGAGTCCGTATTTAAGCTCTGTTTCACAAACGAGAGAATTGAAAAGTTGATGGATTCTATTGGACGGTTCAAGCATGTTAAGTTTTTGGCACTAAGATGCAAGATGTTGAAAGCTCTACCAGATTCCATTGGGCAACTGAAAATCCTTAAGGATTTGACACTAAAGTTTCATACTCTCGCATTATTCGACTGGATATATTTGTTGGAGAGCCTTGAAAGCCTCAAGGTAGAGTGTGTTGAGTTCGAGCTTCCACCTTTCACTGGACAATTGGGAAGCTTCTCTCAAGATCAGAGCAACAAAAGTACTGTAAGCAATGAAATGTGTTCCAACTTTTGTTTTGTTTTGTTTTTTTGTAACAATGATTTATTTAGCTCACTTAATTTGATATTTGTTTTTAGTTGAAGAAAAATGAAAAAAGGACAAACTGATAGGAGCATTGTGCAGGTGATGAAGAAATTACAGAGTCTTGATCTTTGTGTCAAGCAAATAACTGTTACGCCAGATTTCTCTTTTGCCCCATACTTAAAGAAGTTGATTCTAAGAAACTGTGAGATGCTGACTAAAGTTCATGACTCGGTCGGGACTCTAGAGAACTTATGGCATCTTGAAATACAAGGATGCAATGCATTGGAGGGACTTCCCCACAGCATATGTCATTTAACTTCCCTAAAAGACCTTGTACTTAGTCAGCATTTCAACCTTTGCTCTTCACCAGAAAAATTAAGGGACATGGAGTTGCTCAACAACCTTGGTCTTCATGAAACCAGAATTAAGAGCATACTGACTTCAATAGAGAAGCTACCTCAACTGGAGCATCTAAATTTACGAAAGTCCTGTCCCGGCTGGGGCAACTTCAAAGGGATTGTGCTCCAACTGCCTCGTTTGGAAATTTCAGGCTCATGTTCCGAGTTGGTAACTGCTTTATCATCTTCTCATTTACATTCAGTTTTTTGGCTTGTGTTAAGGCTTGTCATCACGGATGATCAAATCAAATCGTTGCCAGATTGTATAGCACAAATGCAAAATTTGGAGTACTTGAAATTAAAATGTCGGTCCCTCAGAGCCCTGCCTAAGTGGATTGGACAATTGAAACAGCTACGCACCTTTGCATTGGACTGCGATAATATTCCCCCATTCATTGATGAGATGTGCTCATGGGAAGACATTGAGATCATGTTATGGGTAAGACGTCTTCACTTGGAGCCAGTGACTTCCTCCATCGAAGAACCAAAAAATGTAAAGTCCATAGAGATGGGATGTTCAAGCCTCGAAACTTTGCCAGATCATGATGCGTCATTGGGAGGACTTCGGTTGTTATCGCTTAGCAGATTCAAGAACATCAGGTGCAGCTTGGATCTATCGGAAACTGGAATTGTGGAACTCCCTCTATGGCTTGGGGGCCTTAGAAATCTGACGCACTTGAAATTGAGGAATATTACTCAAAACGATGTTCTTCTCTCTGGGCTGTCACACTTAACATCATTGGAGGAGTTGGACCTGTCAGGGAGCAATTTCAAGAGCCTTCCTTCATGTATAAGCAGATTCTCTAGACTTAAAATGCTTGATGTATCCGGATGCAAACAGCTTCACACTATTCCTCACCTTTCCTCCTCTGTTCTATGGTCGCTTAACTTTTCCAACTGCACCAATTTGAGAGCCTTACCAGACCTTTCAAATTTGCAATCTCTAAGCAGTTTGGTTCTTGGAGGCTGCAACTCGCTCGAATGCATTCGTGGCTTAGAAACCATTGCAATGACGCTTGTGGATTTGGAATTGCCATGGCCAAGTGGTGGGATACAGTGCAGCAACCTTAGCAATGATTTCAAGAACAAAGTGTTTAGGGTATGTACATGTATATATATGCCCCGTAAGTTTTATGTGGTCGAGGTCCAATGCGTCATTTGTTAAGGGCATTTTAATCTTTCTAAAAATGCCATCTTTTTCCCTTGTTTAATTTAATTTCTTTTTTATTATACCATTATGTTTTTGGTACTTGTTTTGTACAATAGTTTCTTTGCTTGGTTTGACTGTCTTCACTTGCTTCTCACTTTCTCATCATACGGCTCTGTTTTTAACCTTCTTTTTAAGTACAAGATTGCTTTCACTTTGTTCTAACTATTTTCGTGGTTTTTTTTTGCTTTTGTTATTATACAAGAGCATTTTCACCTGGAATATCTTTTTGTCAGTTAGAGTCATTTTTTTGCATTAAGGAGCATGAATATACAATAAATAAATACAATAAATAATTAAGTCGTATTCCTTCATTTTTGTTTTTCTTTTCCTCTTTATTTAATTCTTAGTCTTTATAAGGAATAATGGGAAACAGCTTTCGTTTGTTGCAGCAAGCACTCTTTCGATGTTTACGGAGCTTCAAGATGGGAGGGAATATCATTGCTGGGCCTCATAGCGGTCAGCAATGCATGTCTTTCTTGCTTCCAGACGTGAGATTTAACTATCTGGAAAGGTGCGGGACACTAAAATTGATTTTAGATGGCATGATCTCATCACCAGTAGACATGACAGTGATCATGGAAGACGACCATGTCCTCTTTGAGACGAGGCTCGCAGGAGATGACTTTGATAATGATGATCAAGGCTCCAAAACCTTTTCTTTTGAAGGACGAGATGCTGAGGAGATAATAGAGAGTTTACAGAAAAAGTCTGGAACAATACTCGTATCGATGGATGTGTCAAAGCTGTCCAAAGTTGAACTAGAAGCAACCTATCGGTAAGTTGTCCTTCCTAGTGGCATTTACCTATCGAAGCAAGAAATATCATAAACTTCAATCTATTATGACCAGCACCATTGTTAGTTTATTCATTTTTTTTTTCCCTGTCATGGTCCAAGGAGATTCACAATCTCTACCGCACCAATAAAAAAATTCTTGAAATATATTTTTTCTTTTTTCCATGAAAATATATGCAAAATTTCAATTTTTCTTTCCACAAAAACCTTATAGGTAATTTGTGAAAAAAAAAATTAAGTACCACACGATAGAAAAACTCCTAGCTTTTCTGTTTCAGCCATTATGAAAATGCGGCCGCCCGCTTGGTGAATCATTTTTCCAAGTTTATTTCAGGTAAGTATTAATTTAGAAAAAAAGTCAACTAATTTTTCAGCTTTGCTGGCGGGGGCATTTGTTATTACTGAAACTTTTTGGATATGATTTCTGTGAGAAACTTCAACTGCTATATATACTTAAAAAAAAAAAGGCATGGAATAAGGTACTAGTCTACTAGATAAACTTCACTAGATCATTTAAATATTTATTCTTATAATATGCTAGTGAAAGTGGCAGAGCGAGAAATTTAAAGTAGAAGAGGCACAAATAAAGACTGAAAAGACATACATAATATTTTGACTAATTGCATTTTCAATAATTAATCTAACATATAAACAATGAAAAACTTTGCAACTGACATAGATGTTTACTCAAGAAAGGAGGAGGGCATGCATATAAATTACAAATGGGGCAAAAACACCGAGCTTAATCTACCATCCACAGGTAAAGAATGTCTATGCGTATCGTCTCCATAAAAGTTCCACAAAAATTGAAATCGACAGCACAAAAATTAGGCTGATTCATTTTAATTTCAGGAAGCCATTATGTACTGGAGGACTCCCTGCCTTGTAAAAAATGGTGTTAAATGATTATCGTATTGTTTGTTTCAGGTTTATACTTAAAAAATGAGACAGAAGTATTGTACCGGATGGACTGTTGGATCAAAGAGTTGAAAGGGGTGGAAGATTGTAATAACGATCACAAGCACAAGTATTACTTGTTAATTGGGCATCTAAATACTTGAATGTCCGCTCTGAGGCCAAGGTCTATCATTTCCATGCTGCCATCGCATGGATTGGTTCCTCAAAGAATGTTTGTGGAGGAGAGGGCCACCGCCCAAGCTCTCAGCCGTTGTGAGCTGCGTGTGTTTCGGAAGAGAAAATTATTGGTCATCTAATTCAGTTTTGCTCCATTATGCAACAACTGCATCTGTTGGTGTGGAATTTGTCAAAAGTATCTGCAAGAAGTAACTCAGTTGTCGGGAACAGATTTGTCAAAGAGTATTTGCAAGAAGTAACTCAGTTCAGCCCTTCAACATTTAGCTAGAGCCACATACATTTGAACAGTACTGAGGGCCTTGTTCTTCTGGTTGATGGCCTAATGGAAGGTTTGATCGAGGACTTCAGATTGCGAAACAATTGGCACATCAATCACTTCAATAGGAGGAGCATTTTCAAGGTCAGATTGAAAACTTTCGGTACATAATTCAGGAAGTTGATCGTTTTCAGCAGATTCACTTTCGGTAGAATGAAGGCTCAATGACGAGAGTTCACGGTTGATAACTTGATAGTATCCAAAAATGAAAGAACCATTGCTTTCTTAAGGCTGATTATCTCCAATGGGTAATGGAGAGCAGAGGACTTGGGAACGTTGTGATCAACTAGTTTGAAGGCAGGAGAGGAGCCAGAAATTGCTGGTTAAAATGAATAAGAAAAGTTGCTCTGAGGTGTCAATAGAAAAATAAAGACTTTTTTATGCATCCATATGGGCAATTGCCCACACTGTGTCCTCAGTTGCCTCAAGGTCATAGAGTTTGTAGGCTTTTTGTATAGCAGGGTAACCATGAAGACACACCGAATTGCCCTCTGATCAAATTTTCTCCATGATCCGGGTTTATGTTGGTGCGTCGGTCAAAGGCAGCACTGTAATCTACATCGATTTCCTTCTCACGCCGCTCGAATCGAGTTAATGACTCATCGCTTACCAACCCGCAATGTATCGACTGGATTAATTGTAGAACTGACGTGCAATCTTCGTCCTCTGAAATATTTTGCTTAGACATATGGTGAAAAAACAACTATTTATTGACGTGGGAATGAAGCGGAACATCCATCGATGTTCTCCCAAAACGACATTCGAGTGCGCTAAATTCGGCTACTGTCCAAAATAGAAAAAGAAAAAAAACTAAGGCAGTGACGATTTCAAAGAGTTGGTATTTTTAAATTCAACGCAAAGAGAACCACACAGCACCTAAAATATCTGCCCATTAAAAATGAAATGGTCAACCCTTAGAAGGGGAATCGAGGAAAGCACTCAGTGGACAAAGTGCCACAAATCCAAAGGCCAAGGAAGGTAAAGTTTTCCTGCCTGCGGGAGTGGAAGATTCCAGCATTGGTTATCTTGTTGTTCCTGCTAACTGTTATGCTTCGCAAATTTAGAGTTTGCTTTAAGGCCGATATGACATCAGATACAGATATTAGCCCTCATAATGATGAAATTAATGTGGAAAACATAGGGCGAGAAGAGCCAAGGACCATGGTGGGTTCTGAATTTGATGTTTTTCTTAGCTTTAGAGGTGAAGACACTCGAAAGAGATTCACCGACCATCTATATGAGGGCCTTCGGCTGCGTGGCGTTTCCACCTTCAGAGACTGTGAGGGCTTGAAAAAGGGTGAGGAGATCGAAGAGTTGCTTGGATACATTGAAAAGTCTAAGATATGTATCCCCATCTTCTCCAAGGGTTATGCTGATTCAAAAGTGGTGTTTACGGGAGCTCGCCAAAGTAGTGGTGTGCAACAAAAAGGTGATTCCTGTGTTCTTTGAGGTGGATCCCTCTGATGTTAAGAATCAGAGCCGTTGTTTTGCTTCTGGATTTAAGAAGCATGAATCCGAGGGGAAGGTGAAGCAGGAGGAGGTGATGAAGTGGAGGGAAGCATTAACAAAAGTGGGAAATATCTCTGGTTTCACTCTCAAGGACACTAATTGGTATGTGATAGTAATTTTCTCTCGCACTTTAAACATTTGATTATGCGTTCATGATCTCTCTTTTTTTCTTTTGTTGTTGATATTTTTTTTTATAATTGACCTGTTTTGGTTTCCTACTTTTAAAAATTTTTGTTGGTCAATTTGATGTTCCTTTTCATTTTTCTTTCTTTGGTTGTGCTCTCTCTAAGTAGTTGGCATGCCAAGAAGATTTTATCATGGTCAAAGGGTAGACAATATTTATCTGGTTGCCAAGAAGATTTTTATGCAATGTTACGCCGATTCTTAATTAAAGGGCTGAAACCCAATATTGTGGGTGGGTGCTCTTCAGCAACCAAAAAGATTCGTGAATGATTTCTCATGGATTCTGAAAATAAAAGCCTTCACGTGTTAGACGAACTAATATTAATATTTTATTTATAAAACAAAAGACAATATTGCTGGTAAATAAATTCCTTATGTCAAGCTTAAACATTCATTCACAGTTTTTTTAAATTTAACTTTGTGTTGCAAATATTATTTAATTTCTATTAGTTATCCAATGCTTTTGGTCAATATATTGATGGAAGAGTTCCTTGGGCTAGTTAGGACTTGAGAATGCATTGTTCGACCGTTCGTCTCTCTGATGAATGATCTTTGAAACACCCACATTCAGTAGGAGTACCAGTGGTATGCATTTTTAGTTCTGCTACCATACAGCCCGTTAAATACCGCATGTTGAATTGGTACAGAATACTTCTTTTTTATTACAAAACAGAGAAGGAGAAATTTGATAAAAAAATCCTTCAATCGAGTGAATGGTCCAACTTTCTCTGTGCTTTAGAAGATGTTATGAAAAAATCCCTTTTAAGCTATATATATGTTTTTCCACCGACTGGTTTCTTTAATTTCATCCTTTCGTTTTGGCAGGATGGAGGGGAACCTTGTACAAATTATTGTTAAGAGGATTCTACAGGAACTGAACTCACATCATCATTACGTAGGTGACTACATCATTGGACATGAATCCCACCTCGAGGAGCTTATGAGGGTCTTGGACTTGAAGTCTGATGATGTTCGGGCGATTGGCATCCACGGAATGGGCGGCATCGGAAAAACCACCCTCGTCAGAGCTGTCCACAATAAAATTTCTTCTGAATTTGAAGCTTGTAGCTTCCTTTCTAATGTCCGGGAAGCATCCCTACAATTTAAGGGGATTGTGTCGCTTCAACAACAGCTGCTTAAGGATGTATTCGGACCTGATGAACTGGGTTCTATTACAGATAAGAGCAATGGGATTCATCGCATCAAAGAAAAGATCGGCATGAAGAAGGTTCTTATCATTCTTGATGACGTGGATAGCAGGGATCAGCTTAAAGCATTGGTCGGCAGCCGAGATTGGTTTAGAAAGGGAAGCAGGATTATAATCACAACAAGAGATACAGAACCCTTAAATAAGCATGTGAATAGCGATGAGTTTTATGAGCTTCCGGTACTAGACCATGACGATTCCAAGAAGTTGTTCTGCTACCATGCCTTTGGGAATGAGAAACCATCAATTAGTAATAAATATGCCGAGATGTGTGATGAAGCATTGTCATTCATTAAAGGGCTGCCATTAGCATTGGAAGTACTTGGGTCGCAGTTCTTTGACTTGAAGAATGAAAAAGAATGGAGAGGTTTGCTGGCACGGTTGAAGCAGAACCAGGACAAAGGAATTTTTGAGAGGCTGAAATTGAGTTATGATAGCCTCGAGGAATACGAGAAGCAAGTCTTTTTAGATATCGCTTGTTTTTTCGTCGGCAAGTATAGAAGGCATAAATATTATGTGGGGGAGGATGCTTGGTTTGAAGTGGATGATACGAAAAAGTTTTGGGAAGAATGTGGTTTTCACCCTGAGCCTGCAATTAATGTCCTAAAGCATAAGTCTCTCATAAAAATTCATGAATGGGAAGGAGACATCTGTGGGAGGCATTTCAGGCGTTTTGAAATGCATGACCAGATAAGAGATATGGGACGGAAAGTTGTTGAAGAAGAAGAGAAAGAAGGGAAGTCTTGTAGCCGGCTGTGGAACAATCCCAAAGTAAGAAAGACTTTGCGAAAACAGAGGGTACGTAAGCTTCTTCTTTTCGACCGCTCAATAAATTATGCTTTGAACCATTGTGTTGCACACCAGCTTTTCTTCCTTCTTTTTTTCTTTTATTGAAAACATGGTCATACTATGCGGACCCAGTTACATTCCCTAACAATTTAAATACCTTTCCAAACAAGGAATCAGAATGGATGTGCTGGAAAGTAAACCAATGGGTACATGATTAATTAAAATTCTGAACATATAGAAGAAATATGCAAGACATGTGTATCAGAAATTTTTTTTTTTTTCAAAACTCTATGCACGTTTTTAATTTTTACAATAAATCCCTAACAAAGTGCTCGTTTTACCTTCTCCGAACTTACGATTGAATAATGAGGTTTTGAAAGAGCACTTCACTCTTACTTTCTCTCCAATTTACACAATAACAATTTTGTTATTTAGCCAAACACAAAACAAACCGATTGAAATATCACTAGGCTTTATGTTCTAAGGCTAACGTCCCCAAGTCAAATGAAAATCATGAGCAGAACAAATAAAGAAAAACACGAAATTTACTTTTAAAATAATTTATTTGAATTTAAGCTTCTTCTTTGCCAACATTGAAAAATCACAACTTTTTCAAACGAGAAAAAGAAACATAAAAAAAAAATATTTCACTTAATACATTGAGGACTACGTACCGAATGAGAAATACATATGTTCTCTTCTCCATGTTCAAATATGAGCTCGAGCTGGCCAGTAGCTTGTGCCTGGGCCCAACGGTTGATGTCAATAACTTAATCATCGATCACTTTCAATTTACTGAAGTGGTAAAGGCTCTCTCTTGATAATTGTTAGTAAAAGTTAATAATAACAAGATATCAGAAATCTGACGCTTATGTTTAGAATTACTGCCCCAAGGTTAATGGAAATTAATTTTTACTAAAAGAAAACTACGGAAAACCATGAAAAAGAAGACACTTTTGCCCTTTATTCTACATAGAAGAATTTGAGTGTTGCTTCTTTACCATTTTATTGAAGCTTGTAGCTAGAAACCAAAATTGAGCTTGAGAGACACAAGTATGATTGAGCCAAGGTTGCTTGTGTCAGGTACCAACTGCTACAAGCATTGAAGGGATCATGTTCCAAGGAGAAGAAGAAGCATCTTATTTTAGTGTTCCATGCCTCCAAGAAATGGATCGGTTGAGGCTGTTTCATGTTCAAAATGCAAAATTTGAAGGTTTCCCACATTTCCCCGAGGACTTGAAATGGCTGGGATTACCACACTGCCAATGTTGTCAGATGCCACCATCTGTCTCTATACCTAAGGAGGTTACAGTCCTTGATCTACATGATAATGACGATTTGGCTGATGTTCTACTTGAGAATTGCATGTCAAGAAGCATGGTGATCCTTTTTTTTTACCATCTTATAATATTCATTCGAAAGTTCATGTTACTAATTTCCTTCTCTTGATCAATTTGCTTCACCAGGAATTCGATAAGTTGAAGGTTCTTGACCTCAGTTGGACGAAAATAACTATGACCCCTGATTTTTCCATGATGTGTTCCTTGACGAAAGTGACACTTGAAGATTACATAGACTTGGTTGAAGTTCATGAATCGGTGGGGCAACTCAAGAGTTTGGTATGGTTGAACTTGTCAGGTTGTGAGACGTTGGATAAACTTCCTGACACCATTTGCCAATTAAATTCCCTCGAGTTCCTTTCTCTTGAAAAATGTTGGAACCTTCTTTATTTGCCAAAGCAGTTAGGGGACATGGCATCTCTAAAACATCTTGACCTTCGCACCATGTCGAGCCATATTAGAAGCTTGCCAGATTCCATGAGAAAGTTACACGTTTTGGAACACTTGCTTATTGATGACAATATTAGAGAAATTTCAATTGCCAAGGATTCAGAAGACCTAGTGGCAGCAAGCAAGCTAATATGTTGCTCTTCCTGCGTCCTTGAAGTGTTGCCTGATCCATGTTGCCAAAGGAAAACTCAACTCAAGTTGATTGACGACACAGTTGAAGAGTTGACAGAGACCTTCATAAGGTGGGAAAACCTCGAGTCATTGATATTGAATTGTAGGTCCCTCAAATCTCTGCCTGTTGGGGTTGGGCAACTTCCAAAACTGAAGGTTCTCGAGGTGTATAGCGACAACCACATATTTGTTGATGATGCGCTACCATTGACAAGTATTGAAAAATTGGTACTAAAATGTGATGTCCTTGAATATTTTCCTTCCTTCAACAAAAAGACACAAAATCTAAAGCACCTAACTTTGAAGTCGGAGAAAATGCAAGTCCTACCAGATTGGATTGGATCATCCAGCAAGCTTGAGACTTTAGAACTAAGAGGTTGCAAAATTATGGAGTCAAAGGTTCCTGCTGATCACTTTAACGCTTCGAGAGTTCCATTCGTAAGTTGAATCAAGACCTCCTTGTTTTCTTAAGCATGTACCTCTATGTCTTTTTTTTTTTTGTTTAAGAATCTTGAAAACAATTCATAGTAATAAAGAATTTTCCTTTTTTAGGTGTTTGAGAATTTGAAGATCCTCAGTCTTGATGGTGCCCCAATGAACGTCTCCCCTAGCTTCTCTGATCTCCCTTGCTTGGAGAAGTTGATGCTCATGAATTGCAAGGAGCTAATTGAAATCCATGAGTCAATTGGGAGCCTTAAAAAGTTGCAACTTCTAAAAATAACAGGATGCACTATGTTGGAGAGACTACCAAACAACATATGTGAATTACGTTCCCTTAAAAGTCTTGATCTCATGGGATGCGTAAACCTTTCATCATTGCCTGAACAATTGGTAGATCGCATGGAGTTGCTGGAGGAACTGTGTCTTGATAAAATTGGAATTAGGAACTTCCCTACAGCTTTGATGGCTAAATTACCAACGAGCCTACAGAGTCTATCCATAAAGAACTGCATCTTCAAAGGAATGTCTAATAATGACTTTTTTGAGCTGAAGTTCATGGATGCATTGCTATGGGATGGATTGCCCAATAGATCATTGAGGGCATCAACATCTTGGGAGTTCATGGATGCATTGCCCATATCTTCTTGTGAATCAATACTTAAGCTCTATTTCATGAACGAGAGAATTGAGATGTTAACGGATTCTATTGGATGGTTCAGGCATCTTAAGTCTTTGACACTAAGATGCAAGATGTTGAAAGTTCTACCCGATTCCATTGGGCAACTGAAAAACCTTAAGGATTTGAGACTCAAATGTCATGCTCTTGCATTATTTGACTGGATATATTTGTTGGAAAGCCTTAAAAGCCTGAAAGTAGATTGTGATGAGTTTGAACATCTATCTTTCTCGTCTACAACACTTGGGACTTCAACAGCAGATCAGAGCACCAGGAGTACTGTAAGCAATGAAACTTTCAACCTTTTTTTTGTTTTTTTTTTATTTTTCCTTTTACCATGATCCAAAGAAGGCCTAATATTTTTTCAATATATATAATCTCACCTTAGCCAAAAATTGCCAAATGGAGTACAACATATGTGTCATTTGGAAACATTTACAAACCTTTACATTTTCACTCGCACAACTAAAAAGAAGTAGCAAAAGTTTAGAAAACATACAAGAGGTTCATTAGTAGCCAAAAGGAAAAAAACAAGTAGCCTCTGAAGACTGTTGAGGACACAAATAAGTTTTACGTAGTAAAAGAATAAACTTTTTTCAATTAAACTCTGGTCATCATTAAGTTAAGTTGATTTGATTAGATAAAATGACCGAAATACCTAATAGATCTCATGGTCACTACTAATACCAAATAATATCATTAATTTGATATTCGCTTTTATTATTGATGGTAGAAAGTTCGATTGAGAACTGTGCATTCGGAAAAATAGGTACATCTTCAAAGGCCAATTATTTAGTGTGTGATGGTAATTATTCACTACCTAATTGAATAATTGCTTGTTAGGAACATACTTATGAATATTTTTAATGACAGTGAAAATGGTTTAAGTTGCTTCAATAAGATTAAAATAGTTATATTTGCATTTGAGTGTTTGCTCATAAATCTTTAGATACTTTTTTTTTAAAAAAAAAAACTATGATTGCCATTCGATTCACTTGATTGATTTTTTAAGTTTCCCTTGTGTTCTCGGGATTTAAATGGGACAGCGAGGCATTTTTTTATAAAATTATGGCATATTCAATTGGGAATTTCTATATAATGATGAGTTTTCGAGTTACTTTTAGAAAAAGAAAAAAAGAAAGATAAACAGTGATTTATTTCGTCCACTTATTTCCATATTTATGTTTAGTTGAAGGAAATTGAAAAGGGGGAAAACTAATAGGAGTATTGTGTAGGTGATGAAGAAATTAAGGAGGCTTGATCTTTGTGCCAAGCAAATTACTGTTACGCCAGATTTCTCTTTTGCCTCTTACTTAGAGGAGTTGACTCTAAGAAATTGTGAGATGCTGACAGAAGTTCACGACTCAGTTGGGACTCTTGAGAACTTGAAGTCTCTGAAGATAAAAGGATGCAATGCATTGGAGGAACTTCCCCACACCATATGTCATTTAACTTTGCTGGAAAGACTTGAGCTTAGTCAGCATTTCGACCTCTCCTCTTCACCAGAAAAATTAAGGGACATGGAGTTGTGCAAGAACATTGGACTTCGTGAAACCGGAATTAAGAGCATACTGACTTCAATAGAGAAGCTAACTCAACTGTATTTCTTAAAATTAGAGAAGTCCTGTCCCGGCAGGGGCAACTTCAGCGTGTCTAAGTGGGAGATTTCAGGCTCATGTTCCGAGTTGGTAAGTGCTTTATCATCTTCTCATTTACATTCAGTGAGAAGACTTGTCATCACGGATGACCAAATTGAAGTGTTGCCAGATTGTATAGCACAAATGAAAAAGCTTGAGCGCTTGGAATTAAAATGTCAGTCCCTCAAAGCCATGCCTAAGTGGATTGGACAATTGAAACAACTCGGCACCTTTGCATTGAACTGCGACAATATTCCCCCATTCATTGATGAGATGTGCTCATGGGAACACATTGAGATCTGGTTAAATTTTGAATGCCTTCAGTTGGAGCCAGTGGCTTCCTCAATCGAAGAACTAAAAACTGTGAAGTCCATGGAGTTGGGATGTTCGAGCCTCGAAACTCTGCCAGATCATGATGCGTCATTGGGAGGACTTCGAGAGTTATCGCTTAGCAGATTCAAGAACTTCAGATGCAGCTTGGATCTATCGGAAACTGGAATTGAGGTACTTCCTCCATGGCTTGGGTGTTTCACAAATCTGGTGCACCTGAAATTGAGGAATATTACTCAAAACGATGTTCTTTTCTCTGGGCTGTCACACTTGACATCATTGGAAGAGTTGGACTTGTCAGGGAGCAATTTCAAGAGCCTTCCTTCATGTATAAGCAGATTCTCTAGACTTAAAATGCTTGATGTATCCGGATGCAAACAGCTTCACACTATTCCTCACCTTTCCTCCTCTGTTCTATGGTCGCTTAACTTTTCCAACTGCACCAATTTGAGAGCCTTACCAGACCTTTCAAATTTGGAATCTCTAAGCAGTTTGGTTCTTGGAAGCTGCAACTCGCTTGAATGCATTCCTGGCTTTGAAACCATTGCAGAAAATGTTTGGCATCTGGAATTGCCAGGGCCAAGTGGTGGGATACAGTGCAGCAACCTTAGCAATGATTTCAAGAACAAAGTATTCATGGTACGTATGTTTATAAATATTATATATGCCCTTTCTTTTATGTTTTAAGTGATCGAGGTTGAACACACTATTTTCCCTCATAAGCCAATGCGTCAATTGTTTAATTTAATTTCTTTTTTAGTATACGATTGTTTCTTCACTTGTTTTGACTGTCTTCAGTTTTTTTTTCATTTTCTCATCATACGACAGTGTTTATAACCCTTTCTTTAAGTACAAGAGTGCTTTCCCTTGTTCTAACTATTTTCATTGTTGTTTTTGCTTTTGTTATTATACTAGAGCATCTTTCACTTGGATTATTTTTCATCAGTCAGAGTCATTCTATTGTGTTAAGGAGCATGAGTATACAAAAAATAATTTAGTCGTAATCCTTCATTTCTGTTTTTCTTTTCCTCTTTATTTACTTCTCATTCTTAAGGAATAATGAGAGGCAGCTTTCGGTTGTTGCAGCGACAATTCTTTCGAAATTTACGGAGATTCAAGGTGGGAGGGACTCTCATTGCTGGGCCTCATAGCGGTCAGCAAAGTCTGTCTTTCTTCTTTCCAGACGTGAGATATAACTATCGGACAAAGTGCTCCTCACTAGAACTGATTTTAGATGGCATGATATCATCACCAGTAGACATGGCAGTGGTCATGGAAGACGACCATGTCCTCTTTGAGACGAGGCTCGAAGAAGATGACTTTGATAATGTTGATCAAGGCTCCAAAACCTTTTGTTTTTATGGACGAGACAATAAGGAGATACTAGAGCATTTAGAGAAAGGGTCTGGAACAATACTCGTATCGACGGATGTGTCAAAGCTGTCTAGAGTTGAACTACAAGCAAACTTTGGGTAAGTAAGGATAGCTTTGATTTTTGTCTCTTTTATAAATGCAATAGTAGATCGAGTAGCCTCCCATTTCTCCCTTTCTTGTAAATTTTTAATGCAATGCTAAATCGACTGGAAACTCAAAACATCACTCTCTTGCTATCACGGTTGCGGTTCAATCTCGAATCCATAATCTCGTGAATATCGTCTTTGCTGCGTTTCAAATAACCCGATCCATCGGACTTAATTTGGAGCCCATTTCAAATTGGATTTGCTTCAAATCCAACCAACACCGTACATTGGTGCAAATTTTTTTATTGGGACAAATTCTTGATATTTGCCAAGGTCAGATCCGACCCAATTCTTCTAAGTCGGTCGCAAGATTCTTCAAGCAAACATAGCATGTTCACAGTGGAACAAAGGGTTGCCTTCTTTTTATTGACCAAAATGTTTTCTTATGTTAGTAAAGGTTTTTATTGACCAAAATGTGCCAACGGATCCACAGCCAGGCAGGCAGGTGTGGGCAGTTCAGCCTCTCAAAGTTTCTTTATTTTTAAATTGATGACTTTATGTATACTTCCTCATATTAATATGAGGGTGTCCTCTGAAAGTTTTTGAATTAGTGCCCTTCAATCCAAATTTTTATCGACAACCTTATAATGGCTGCTAGTATTTTAAAGGCGCCGGTATGTTTATAGAGGACATGGCTATTGTCAGCGGGCTGTATAATGTGGTAGAAATGATGCGGGAACAAAGTCCGACATCACTCGTGTACTTGTTTTGATGCTTCTTCTCTGGTTAAATGGTTATATCCTACATTTTCGTGATGATGAAGATGTTTATCTTATCATTTCACTTTCAATGAAGGATTGCTGGGAGATAGGCTTCCACTCTTATTAATTAAGAAAGAAGCCTACCATTCCACTTTATGGAGTAAAATTCTGCTTAAGTTTTCCTCCTAACATCATATTGGGGGGTTTCTCTGATCTTGGTTAGATGACTCCCTCAGCATGATAGTCCAATTTTGAGTCTGAACCTGAGTCTGGTTATATAAGCTTTAACTAAATCAAATTCAGTAAAGGCTAGATCTGATCAAACTTGGTAAAGGGCGGATCCAACCTGAATCCGAACTGTTTGCATCACCATTGCGAACAAAAGGATGCTTTCCTCCATCTTCCATGCATGAAGATGGGGGCCGTCATCTGCACGAACCAAGTGATGTTTACGTGCGCAACATCGGTTCTACGAAACTCACCAAGTGGTTTCACCACTGCTTTCACAAGGGTGCTGAGCGAGTTCTCCTGGAACTTGCGTGGAACGAAAAGATAGTGCACCAATCCCTCACTGAATGAGTTACACATCGAGAAGCAGAAGTCCCTCCATTAACATAAACTGGAAGCTACCATCAGCTGGTTCAGCTCGTATTAAACTTTTCTTTAATTGAATAATAGTAATACTATATTGTACTATATTTCTAAACAGAAATCATCTGAGAAACTAACCATTCAAATCTTTTTGATACAGCCGATAAGACTGATTTTCTGTATCTTTTTGTAAAACGAGTCACTCCCCCCATCCTAATCTTTGACGCCGCTGCCGACGATCTGCACGGGGTTATGCAAACCGGCCCCAGATTGTCAAAAGAAATACAACATACCTGGGGCATTTAACTGTCCTTGAAGGTTTTTAGTCCAAACATCCACCTAGGTGATAGAACTCTTACCAGCGAAAAGTGTGACAAATTTTCATTTTCTCTTGCAAGGAAAAATGAATGGCAGTGCCTTCAAAAGAATTGATTGCATAAAGCTGGTTCATAATGCCATAGAATTTCATACCAACTACTTGTTTGAACGTATGTTCATACGCAAGCACGAGCAGAGAGAGGGAGGGAGGGGGACATGATAACATCATTCAACAAACAGCAGGACGTCAATGAACCCGTGTCCAGCCAGAGATTGAGGATGGGGAAAGTAGAACAAGAAATAGAATCTAAGTCAAGAGGACCAATCCGCCGAGTGAGAGAGAGAGTCACCCAATAAGTGCTTGGATTTGACAGATGGAATGCCGTCATTGGAAATCCAAGGTTAGCAAGCACAATCAGAACAACGACAAAATTTTCGATTCTATAAAATATTAGGAGACCAGTGCTAATAAGAGCTTCACTAGAGGTAGTGGAATTATATTAAGGGGAACTTAGTAGTGGATGATCTTCACCAATCACTAGTTCACTTTGCTTTCAATGCATATACTGACGTCAAGTCTGAAGCAAAATCACCTTGTTGAGATGTTACAACACCTATCTATTCATCCATCAGTCTAAATGCAGCAATGTATATGTTAATTGTGGCATATCACACTAACTGAAATAGCTCCTCCTATTGCAAGATATACAGTTCTTGCTTGGATATCAAGAAGCATCCCACGACACTACCAGGCTCCATTATGAACTGTTCATGAAAGGTGCCCATCTTTTGCTGCATAATGCTCTCACGAGTAAAATCGTCAAATCTCGGCATTCCCTCTACTTGTACACCATTTCCGCATATAAGAAAGTGGTTCCCAATTATAAATGAGCCAGAGACGCGGATGGCAAGCCCATCGTTTCCATGAGCACAACACTGAAGACTTTCAACAACATGCACCAACCTCTCCTGGAACCCGTCACCAACCAATGTCTTTCTTATACTTGATAACTTTGTGAAAATATCAGTTGCGCCCACATATACCTCATCTAAGAAACTAGCAATTAAAAAGAAAAATGAATTAAGAATCTCTCTCTCTCTCTCTCTCTCTCTCTCCCTCTCTCTCTCTCTCTCTCTACAGTGATGAGACACAATACTATCCGATACACAACTTTTTTGGCATAAATTAAAAGTTCCAATATGACTGTGGGTGTATTGAGCATGGCTCAATTACCATTTTAGTTGGTCCAGTCAACATTTAATCAAGATACCTGGAAAATCATTTTGACCAGACTTTCTATGCAGCAGAGACCTAACTATGTCAATTGCATCTCCCAAAGACATATCATATTGCTTTTAAGCAGAGATTTCTTAACCAAATCTGGAGCCAGTGAACTCATTAAAGAATGTAAACACCAACTCTAGAAGGATTTCTGCTTTTCTATTTTTACTTTAGCAGGTAAAGAAACATTGACTGCAGTACATCACTTGGAAAAACTGAAGAGAAAAAACTGAGATGAAAATGACAAAAGAAAAAAAACGAATTGGAGGCATACCTGAAAGTTGAAGCTTCACCATAAAGAACCTTTGCATGGTGCCAAAAATCATCAGATCCATCAAACAGTAGGTAGTAGTGGATTGTGAGCATCTATAAAGGTCATTGTGCTAATAGTTAGCTATAAAAATAACACTGGAAAGATGGAGGAAGAACATGAAGAAAATCATAGAGGAACTCACGTCAGCTAAGTCCCTCAGTCTCTGTGTAGGGTCAAACACACTTCGAGCATATGCTGCTAGGTCTACCTTTGAACTCTCATGCTTCATAATAAATGAATGTGCTAGGAGCTGCATTAGATTATGTTAATTGAACCGTCAACCACCATTGCAACTTGTAATCAAACATAGGACAACGGAGGACAAGAGTTGTCCTTGTTACTATAAGAAAGTGAAACTTATAATCATCAGTTATTACAAAGTTTCGAACTGTTGATCCAAATTAACCAGTCAAATGAACCTGCCCCTAGACAATGTGAAGACAGGACCCTCAAGTACTAGTCAATGCTTCACATAGCAACCTTAGTTTGTCTAGCTGTGAATTTAGTATGTGCTATGGAATGCACGGCCTTCAGTTAACTCATTCCACTCTGGAGGCATTCCATCCTTCCCAAAATCTCTTTGCTTACTTTCTTCAAGAAATTTGGTGTTCAAGTGGCCAATTTCCCTGCAGTAATAAACCTTGCTAGTAAAGACCTTCTACCTATGGTTTTGTGAGCTCCCACTCTGGTATGAATCGGCAATTATGTCTTCTACATAATAGCTGGATGTTAATAATCTTTCTCATTTCAATTTGGAAGAAAATGTGCGAAGATTGCCATTGTACCCTCCAAGCATGGTCCTGAGTGGACTACCATGATTATCTTAGTCCATGCAGCATATAAATGCAAACAGTTGCCACAAATAATACCTGATGGCACCTAATTACTATTTTTCCTAGCATGTGTCATCAATGTTCCATTCGATAGAAATAAGACCAATAAGAACATACATTTTATCAGCACACTTAGCATTAGTATTACATGAACTATGTTTTCCAAATTTAAGTTATTTTTACTGGAATTTCCCAACTTTTTTCCAACAAATTACTCTCAATTTTATTGATCACCTCTTTGTGTGTTTGTTTGCTTGATAAACCAAAAGGTCCAAAACAGAACATATACACAAGGAAACTGCATCAGGTAATGGAAAACTAGTTGCACACCCAGCAGCAAGAAACCCTGAGGCAAGCAACCACAACCTTAGGGGCTATGCACATTTTGACTTGTGCAAGGAGAGGCTCCCATGGTTTTGGAACTTCCAACCGCTTTCATGGCAGCCAAAGCCCTACTTACTGTCCCCAATCCCTTGGAAAAACATATCTATGTCGATTCTAAAGTTTAAACAAAGGAAATGCTAGGACTACAGGAAAAGGTCTGGCACAAGATATCTGTGGAAACTTGGTTTGAAGAAGCATCTTAATGAATGATATAACACAAGCAGCAGACAAAATCCTTATCTTAGCTAATGCACCATTATGTAAAGCGTGAAGAGGAGTCTTTACTTTTTAACCCCACATTTACCAGTTGGGAGGAAAATTCCATATTTAATTGGTTGAACCTAGACTTATCCATAACATGCTTGATAGTAACTAGTGAGTAATGCTAAAACAAGTATTTGTTAACTCATCACAACCTAACAAAAGAATGGATCTCGTGGATAAAGTATCCATGCTTCCTGACCATGCAAAATCAGATATTTGGTTTTAATACAAATGCAACTGATTGACAGTGTATAGATGTGCAGCAATTACACAGATAAATAGATGCATGCACGCACGCACACATACACATTTATAACCTGCTCAGCTGTTGGCCTAGCCTCTGGATCCTTCTGTAGGCAAGCATCAATAAACGAGCAAAATTCTGGAGAAAAGGACTCTTTGGAGGGTGAAGGGGAAGGGTCATCTAATATCTACAAAATACAAAAATTGATCTTACAGTAAATTTTGAAGCACACAAACAGTCAACAGAAAGGCACAGAAACAGTCTAAGAAAGAATAGGAATACTCACCTGTAGCATGAGATTGACAGGACCCTCAGTTGCCGTATATGGAAACTCCCCAGTTCCACACTCAAATATAGCCAATCCAAGGCTCCAAATATCTGCTGGGTAGGAGTAGCTCTCATTCCGGATTCTCTCAGGCGACATGTATGTAACAGTCCCAACAAAAGTAGCACACTGATGAAATGACATCCAAGATTCATGTTAGAGATGCTCCTCTATTGCTGCATTTAACAACGGATATACTTTGGTTTACAATTAGCAGATCGGTTGCAATTGAGGTCAGCAAAAACTTAACATTGCAAATATGGTATGCTCACAAAAGTATATACCATGGCAACTGAATTCTCCAAACCAGCGCTAATGCCAAAGTCAGTGATCTTGGGTTCCCCCTTCAGATTAATAAGCAGATTTGCAGGTTTTATGTCTCTATGAACAAGGTGACGAACTCCATGTAGGTAACTCAACCCCTATGTTAGGAAGTCAACCAATAAACCTTCAAAAATATATAAATACATGGGATAATGACGAGACAGTTTCCAGCTAAATTTGACCACCATAATGAATAGAATATTGGAAATAGAATAGCTTACAAGCAAAAGCTTCTGGACCATAGATGCAAGAACTGGCTCCGGAATAAATTTTTGAACTCGTAAGACATCTGCAAGGGATCCTCCATTCATGTACTCTAATGCAATGCTGATTTGCCCTGAGTCTGGAGTATAGAATGCTCCATGAAATTCCACTAAACCTTGAGCAGAAGGTGCCTCACACAAGGTCCTCATCTCATTAAGTAACTGCTGTCTTTTTTCCTTCAAAATTGGAGCTGTATGAGAAACCAAGATATGCAAAATGGCTTACAAAATGAAACCAAAAGTTGGTCACTATCTGAACCAGATCCCATGCCAAATGGATGAAGGCCATTATGCACTAAGCAGACTCTGGTTTTACATGCTATGCATGAAGTTCTAAGTAGAACAGAAAAGAAGAACGATATTTTTATCAAGGTTCTTAGAAAGATCAGGCCGGCTGGGGCGAAAACTCATACATTCCCAAACAGTCCAAACAGAGTTTGCTACTATGCAAATAATTATGAATAAAGAGATTTTGTGCTAAATGATTGGGAAAATGAGTTGGTAAACAGGTTAGGAAATGGACACAAATGCTTTAATGAAGCTAAGAAATGAACCTTCTCAATAGAAATAATTATGAATAAAGAGCTTTTTCGCTGCATATTGGGTAATGAGTTGGTAAACAGGTTAGGAGATGGACACAAATGCTTTAATGAAGCTAAGAAATGAACCTTCTCAAAGACATTAATCTTCTTCAATGCTAATATACGATGAACTGGTATATGGATAGCCCTTTGAACAATGCTGCTTGCACCACATCCAATGGCTCCAAATATCCGCATTTCATGTGAAGCACACCGATATGTCTTTTCATTGGAATCCTCATCATGTACCAGACCTGATGTTCTCTTTTGTAACCCAAGCTCATTTATGTTGTACACCCCACATGACCTACTTAGCAGATTAACTGTCCCACCATCAGATACCTACAACAAGTAAGCCAATCTCCATCAGCAAAGATAAAAAAAAAAACTCTTAAAAGCAATGTGGGAAATGGATAGCACTAGCACAGCAGCAATTTTGTTTCGACCAATCAATGGATCAGTTGTATTGCTTACAGAAATGTGAAAAAACAGGTGTTAAGGCCAAGAATCTACATTTCACCATAGAACCAGAAAAAAGGATATTACAAAAATTTTCCTTTGGTATTGAACTAATGATAATGACTGAGAAACATGGCATCTCTAGTAATGCTGAATGAATTCCAATGTTTCCAAGCTATACATGGAAGTTTTGCAGTTGAAATGTCGAGAAATACAAGATGAAAGAAGCTGCCTGATGAGCTTGTTTATAAAATCAACCTTCAAATTCAATTTGAACCATAGATAATGCCATCAAACAAAAAGACTCTCAGCATTAACATATGACTGCATGCAAATGAGAGAGAATGAAACAAAAGAACCCATAAGCAGAACTGCATGCATCATGTAACCGAGCCTCAATCACACAAATTCTCCATTTTTGGCTTCCATATTTCATCCCCTTATATATGTCAAATTGCTCAAATCCATCGCATCCATGTGACACCATGTGTGCGTACACGTATACTTCTAACAGCAGACCACCAGAATAACTGATTGTAACAGAGCATAATCAAACAAAGAACTTTGCTCTGAACAAAATTTAGAAAGCTAACAATGGCAATGCTAACAGTGGCTTCAAGATATGTGTAGGCTAACTACCATGTATGAATCACATGGGCTCAATCCCAACCCAGATGGGAAGCCTTTATCAGCATCGAAAAGTGGCCCTAACTTCTTTTTGAGCTCCTCCAAGCCAGCCATAGAGATGATGGTTGATTTTTCCTCCTAGGTGGCAATGAACAGCATAAAGTTCTTCAACTTCAAACGAGTTCCACATGAAACTAGTACAACCTTCCTGCAGGAGAACAGGAAATGAGAGGAGAATCTAATCCTTTCAATAGGAGGGCACTAAAAGACAAAAAATGTGACAATGATTTGGAATAGACAGTCTTATTTTCCATAATTTGCAATCTTCTCAGAGTCCATGAGTTTGTGCTTTAGAATCAACATTGGAAAAAAAAAAGAAGGTGAACATCGATAAACTAGTAACCAAGCTTGGAACTTTGGAGCTCGTTCATGGCGAAGTGTGAAATACATGGATACTAGAACTATTTTATCCTTAGAGAATTTTGAATGTAATCTCATCAGCCAAATATGTGAAGCACTTACGTTGAGCTATTTAAGTACCATAATGTACATTCTCATTATGTTATGAGAAGGGGTCATTCGAACGTATGTAAATAGTTACAGATACACTGCATCGTTACATTCCATTTAGGATTAGGAAGAGGCGTAATCGGACCTGCTTTTTACATATCTATGGTTATTTGGGTACCATATTCACTTCTTTGGGCTTCTATTGTATTGAGTCCAGAAATAGGTTTGATTGTACATCTTTTTAATATATATAAGGGATCCTCCATATAATTCAAATCGAAGTAATTTTATGTCTGATTCGGCCCTATATGACATGACCGATCGATATTAATACTCCAGCACTCCATCTTTGTCATATATTTGTCATATATTTCATTATCACACTAGATAGATATCATATTCATGGAACATGATCCAGGTGGAGTGGGGTCTCTTCATGTCATATAAACGCCGCTCGTCTGCAACTACCATAGTCTTCAGCCACTGTCATGTCCACGAACACCATTTCCCTATTTTGATTTCTTGTACGATGGACTTTATCTTTGGTTGGTTGGAAAAGAAAAACTCATAAGCAGAAGTTTCAGTTAGGGACATACAACTAATATAGAATTATCCCAATAGCGAAGCTAGTCGAAAACTTTAAGTGAATTTCCCAATCTCGGTAGAGGAGTTGCAGCTCCGCATCCATAGAAGGGAAAAGTTTACAGAAACAAAATCCAGGTTTGTATAAGTCAAGAGTTTCGTGACTTCATGAAATGAAACAGAACCAAACTAATTTTCCACAGGACTTAATAGCCTCAGTGATCTAATTCAATCCATACCTCGAAATTCACGGGTAAGAATGCTACCAACTTCCTAATAACGGGCTAGACTTCATTATTCTTCTTAAACAGTACATTCGAGGGGGGGAAACGGAAGAAACAAAGAGTAATCTTTTGCAGATCCATCAGGAAAACCACAATTTGTAAAAAGAGACTAAGACGAATAACAGGAAAGGAAAAGAGTTCAGGGACTCACAATTTAATGGGAAATCCAGCAAACAGGAAGCTGCAGGCAAAAGGGCGTTCAGTACGGGCAAAAGGTGATGATTATATCAGACAAAAACACCGCACTTGTCAAAAAGTAACGGTTAACTTCAATGGCCAGGACCGCAGGAATTCCCAATTCCCGAATTTGGGAATCCCGAACGAGAGCGAGAATCGGTTTGGCCCAGATGTTTCCAATTTCCATGTGAAAGGAAGGTAAATTATAAAGGACATGAAAGGCAACTCAAGCAGCAGATGCAAAGGAATAAATGTTACAGAAAATATTATGACAGCTTAAATGATGGGACGAAGAAGAAAAAATGAAAATAAAAAAAGAGAATAATGAGATTTTAATGGTACCTATGGTCTTAATAATTACCAGAAAACTGTTTTCGTTTTTCTTTTTTTTTATTTTCTTTTTTTTATCACTGTTTCTGTGCTTTATGTCACTTTTCTTACGTTATTCTTTACAATAGCCGTGATTACAGTTTACATAATTAAGGTTTACAATCATTTTATAGTTTTAAAGCAGCTAAAAATTTTACAAAAATAAGAAAGTCAAACTGAACTTTGGATTAGCCTTGAAATGGCCTTTACAAATCAGAGCAACTTTTTAGAAACTAATTTTTTTTGTATTTCAAGGCACTTAGATGATTAAAACTCTTGAAAGAAAAAGAAAAAAAAAAAGAAAATTACTAAGAAAGTGTGTGACGGTGAATTTTTAAAAAATTTAAAACATTTAATAAATATTGAAATACAAAATAAGAAAAATACAAAAATAATAGCAAAAAGGGGGGAAACACGTATAATACATATATGTGTTTTTTCTTTTTTGGTTTTTTTTCAAACTTATTTTTTCCATGTTTTATATCGCTGATTTGTTTTTCACGTTCTATAAGCATTTTTGAATAAAACTAGTTTTTTGTGACAATGATTTTAAAAAGTGACATCCAAATGCCAAAGTAGGTCTCTGAGACATGTTGGAAAAGTAAATCAAGGTTTTGATTAACCCAATTTAATACCACCTAAACATTTTAGACTTTTTATACTAGGGGACGGCAGGGGCTATAGCCTCCTCTTAGATTAAAAAAAAAAACAAATTTTTGTTTATTAATTTTTAAATTTTAATTTAACATATGCAAAAAATTTGAAAATTATGTTTTGTCGGATGTTAATATTTTCGAATTATAGTTCGGCCTCTAAAAATTCCAAACTCTACCCCTGCTTTGCGTTCACCATTTTGTGATACCTATACAAGTTTGCTAGGTGCTCCTAGGAACATGACATAGTTATTCGGCTTTTCCACTTACTAAAGGTCTTCACTTTTCATAGGTAATACTCTTTTGAATTGTAAATGATAATATATATGACACTCAAACTAAAGTACATATAAGATCATTAATCATTAAGTACTAAGAACAACCCCGGGGCTAAAGGTAAGAGGAAAATAGTAGCTTCACATCTCAACCCCGGGGCTAAATGGTAAGAGGAAAATGGTAGCTTCACATCAGTTGCATATATTATATAAGTTTGCTATTTGCCAGCAACTTCAAATACGGACCTCAAACTTAATTTTTAGGGTGTATTTGGATGCACATTCAAAACAATGTTTGAGAAGCAAAATTATGTTTTGCTTTTCAAATCTTGCTTTGAGGGTGTTTGGACCACCTTAAAACTGGGTTTCTGAAAATCCATTTTTTTCAAAACAGAGCAAAATGATGTTCTAGGGAAAAAGACAATGTGTTCATCTTGCTTTGCTTGTTGTGATAAATATTTCGACAACCTTTATCGTAAATAGTACTACGACATAAAACTCATTTTTGTTGCCCAAACAAAAACCAAATTTTAAAAAGTAAAAACTTGGGTTTTTGACAAATTATCCAAACACATAAACCAAATTTTTAAAACTCATTGACATAATTGATTTTCACAAAAACAAGTTCTTTGAAGACATTCAAAGCGTAATCATAATTTTTTTTTGAAAAAAAAGAGTAGAATAACTATGAAAAAATCGGGCTACCAAATATAACTCTAAACATTGAAGACAATGAAGTGAAAGGTAACTCTGACTTAACCCTTTAACGCCAATTACTTTTTGGCGAGCATGATCAAAAATTTGAACCAGTTCACCAGCCTCTCATCTTCCATAACTTGAAAAGAACGCCAACTTTTATAAATTTTTAATCAGAATGTTTCAAAAACTTGTGATTGCTTCCCAACGCGGTGACAAGATGAGATTTTGGATGGAATATATTATGAAAAAACAATTACGATGAATTGATTTATTGTTAAAAAAAAGAGTCTGACCAAACACCTTCCATCTGCATCGCTACAACTCAGAAGCAGCCAAAGCCATGAACTCGGGCGGCCATACTTGTTCTCCATGCAGAGTTTCAATCTCACCACGTGTAAGCAGCCCTCCCCACGTGTCATCTGACACGTGCCGACTCTCCACCACCTTCCTCCGCCACCCTCCTCTCTTATAAACCCTTTCGCCTCCTCCCCTCCACCACCTCCACCGCCCGGAATCCGTCGAGCTCCGATCCTGCAGGAAAGACGACCTACCGTTCTGTTATTGCTCTTCTGATACTGTACAAATGGCGGAACAGCAGCAGTACCACGGAGTAATGGAGAAGATCCAGGAGAAGTCCCCTTCGGCCTCTCAGGTGGCGGCGGTGCTGGCCCTCTTTCCCGTCGGCGGCACGCTGCTGACCCTCTCCGGCGTGACCCTCACCGGCACGCTCATCGGCCTCGCCCTCCTCACCCCTCTCTTCCTCCTCTTCAGCCCCGTGATAGTCCCCGCCGCCATCCTCATCGCCCTCTCCGTCGCCGGATTCCTCGCCTCCGGCGCCTTCAGCCTCACGGCGATCTCGTCCTTCTCCTGGCTTTACAAGCAGGTCTCCGGGAAGGGCGGGCCGGTGATGGAGCAGATAGAGCACGTCAAGCGCCGGGCGCAGGAGACGGCCGGTCAGGTCGGGCAGCGGGCTAGGGAGGCCGGTCAGGCGGTTCAACAGAGGGCCGGCGGCGGGAGGGAATGAATAAGGAAGTTGAAGTGTTTTGAAAGGGTGTCGGTTTATGTGTAGAGGGATTTAGTTTAGTTGGTGGAAGATATGCAGTATGTGCTTGTAGTTGAGAGAAATGAGCGACTGCTTTCTGTTCTTTCGCTTGTGAATAAGACGATGGTTCTTTGTTGAGATGATATTTCAATTCCTGCGTTTTCTTTGTCTGTGTCAACGAGTTGTTCTCTCTTTAACAATGGTGGTTCTCTCTGTGTGTGAACTGTGAAGCTTGATTTGAAGAGGAAAGTTCAACAAACCCAACTTGAAACTAACAAAACCATGCAAGTTCCATGGTTGAATGTTAAGAAATCCAATCTTTTTCACTAGTTGGTTAATAATAGTGAGTTTCTTTGAAGTACATTGCAGAAAACAGTTCTTGTTATCAATGGACTCAAGCTCTAAAAGCTTGCTCATTATGTTGGTCAGCGAAACATCCAAGCTTTGCTTAATGTCGAAATAAACCAAACATGAACACCTGAAACTTGGGATGTCCACGGTCTTAACATTGTAGTAGGCAAGTTTGTGAATAATGTTCTTTTCGAAGCTCATCGTTTCTCCTTCGCATTGGAGTTTTCGAAGTAAAAGTTTTTGTACTGAACTTAACTATGGTGGTCAAGCTTAGCCGAGCAAAGATTCATGTATATTTTTCCATTTCTCGGCTTGAGTCCGCACCTACCTGTAAGTAACTTTGTTTCCAGTTTTTTTTTTTTTTTTTTTTTTTTTCAAACGACCTTTCTTGCGGTTGAAAGAGTAACTTAGAATATTTTATCTATCAAACACGCTCTCAAGCTCATATCACAAGCAATTTCACATTGGGTTTATAATATTTTATCTATCAAACACGCTCTCAAGCTCATAGCAGCCAAGAGTCATAGCCGTGGTCAAACCTGGGCCGGAGTCATGGCCGTGGTCAAATTAACCAAAACCTAGGTCCAGTGTCCGGCCAAAACCTAGGTCTAGGCATCCGGCCGGGTCGCTTGATAAAGCATCAGGCTAAGGCCGGGCTCGCCCGAGCTTTGACCATGGTCCGTGGACTGGTTGGGCTCGGACCGTGGACTGGCTGACCTTGCGCTGTGGACTACCCTAAACCTAACCAGGCTCTGACCGTGGTCCGTGGACTACCCTAAACCTGACGTGGTCCGCGGCCTGACCACCCAATACCTAACATTCTTACCGTTATCAAAACCGAACACTCTTACCGTTATCAAGCCACTAGTTAAGGCCGGGCTCTTACCGTGGTTTGTGGACTACCCTAAACCTGCCTGACATGGTCCGCGGCCTGACCACCCAAAACCTAACCTGCCCTGACTATGGACGACGGCCTGACTATCCAAAACCTGACCTGCCATGTGACCTGGATACTCAACACCTGGCCTCGATTAGAATTTTTTTAAAATATTTTAATATAAATAATTAACTATAATAAAATATATATATAAGAATAAATTAATATATTGAATATAAGTTATTGAACCAATTAGGACATTATAACAATATATATATCTATAATATGAAATAAATGAATATATAACACTATGTATATAATTTTAACCTATGTTGCCATGGTAGTCTCGTTCAACCAGTGGCACCAACAACTTATGTTGTCATGGTAGTCTTGATTAAGCTTACCTGAATTTACTTATTGTTCCAATAACTTGTGTTGCCAATAGTGCATTTTTTCATGATTTTAACATTAAATAACCACAACTGATAAATTTAAACAGAAGTCACTCTTTATATACTCACTTGCTTGCTTATTAGTACTGAAAAGTGCTTAGTAACAAGCAAGTTGCTTCATTGTTTGAGTTGTATTAATTTCTCTCCTTTTTAATATAATATCAATTTTTAGACCACAAAGTTGTTTCTCTTTTTTATCTTTTTTAATATAATATCAGTTTCTTAGGGTGGGCCATTTGCAGAGAAACGTGACATCAGTCAATAAGCTAACAAAGAGGGAAAATAAAAACTATTGTTGTCTGATTTCATTTAGGTGAGAGTTAAGCTAAATTAGTAGACAATTAATTTCAATATGACGGCCAACATATAAAATATGGAAATGCAGGGTTGTTTTTAGGTTATGGGTAGATTATCGGCGCTAACTTGAAAAATTCCAAATAAAACAGATACGAATCTCTCGCTCTGTCTCTCTTCGCTCTTTCTCTCCCGTGTTCAGACCATGCGAAGATCGTGAGCGCGCTTCCTGTTGAAGTCTTCGGACTCGTCGATGGTGGTAAGGAGGGGACCTAGGGAGAGAGAGAAGGTTCGTCTACATGATAGAATTTGTCCACGATAACGAACTTGCCGCAAAAGAAACTTGGGTTGCTCTGCATCTTCGTCCTGTCTCCGATCTGCGTAAAAGAGGAAGGAGACGGTGAACGGTTGGAAGGGGAAAGGGCGGTAAAGATCGATGGCCGGGGCCGCCTCGGCTCTTTTCCTCCTCGACATCAAGGGGCGCGTTTTGGTGTGGCGCGACTACCGCGGGGATGTCTCGGCGTTGCAAGCAGAGCGCTTCTTTATGAAGCTCATAGAAAAGGAGGTACACTTATTAGTGTTTGCGTGTTCTATGAGTTCCTTTTGGAGGTTATTCACATCGGCTTTGATAGATTTTTAAGAGATTTTTGGGAAATTGATTATTCTTAATGTGGATCTTTTGTCGGTTGATATTCATTTGCCCCTCTGTATCGCGATTCCATTTCCGTCTCTGCCATAAGAATTTCAGACTGACTATGGCTTCCGACTCACACTAAGATTTTCGAATGATCACTGTGGGCAGGTTCGGGGCTTAATTTGAGTACTTTGGTTGACGGGGACTTTTTGTCTGGGATTTAACGGTGCTACAATTTGATCTATTTTTTCTTGATTTGGTGGCTTTTGGAGGATTTTTCGTCCTTTTTTATCACAATCGGGCACTGTCTTTTCCCTAGTATTTTCTGTAAGAGTCTTCTGTAGTTCTCGTCGATAATTATACTACACGTTATATAACAGACAGAATGGGCATTCTCCTTCAATGGGGATTCCCTTTTATGCTGATTTGCCATGATATCGGTTAATATTTACGTGACCTCCTGCTGTGCTTTGATTCTTTGGAGGTCGAGAGTTTATGGCCTTGTACTTCAAGTTCTAGCGGTTCACATAGACAAAAGTCATCGGACTTCAGATGCTATTCTCGTTTGAACGGAATTTCGCTCAAGGCTCGTCTTCTAATTGTCTTTCTAACTATCTCTCTTTTCCGTTCCTCTTCCTCTTCCAGCTGCAACTTTTGTGTCCTTCATACTTCAGATACGGCAGTGCACTGGCTTGCATGTCTCCTTTGACATAATTAGAGCACTACAACGTGATGATGATGCTTCAATGCCACAGCATATTTACATTTCACCATCTAAAGATTAGCTTTTCTACCTTAGGATTCATTTGTTGCATGATGAGATTTGTTAGTTTAGAATGTTCAGGCTAATGAAAAGAGACCAAGCAACGACCTAGAAGGCTATAATTAGAGAAAAGTTATTACTAGTTTAGAACGATCAGGTTGATGAAAAGAGACAAAGAGACAACTTTGGAGGATTTAACTTGAGAAGACCCCCATGCGTTAGAAAAAGAAGAAGAAGAGTTCAAAATGATGTTATGAGTTGAAGAAACCAACCAACAGCCTGAAAAATATAATTACAAAAAATTTTCCATGTGTTAATGAAGTAGAAGAACATGGCTGAGATTATGGACACATTATGTCTTATGCCCATTCCTAAGAGTTTAACAGAATTTGGTATCTTATTTCATGCGAAAGGTTTACATGCTGGCTGTTAATCAAGTATTGCATATCTCTAGGTACGGACTGCCTGGGAGTCCAAACTGATCATAGTTTTCTGCCATGGTATATACTAGTTAAGGCATTGCCTAGGCTGGACTAGGCGCCAGCACGCTTAGTCCATGGGCAAGTGTGTACTGATTTGTGCAAGCTATTATAATGTATATTATCTGTGATCTGTAAAATTTGTTGTAATGTATATTATATATACTGGTTTTTTATGAATTTTGTTTAAATGAAATAGTTCATAAGGTCCTACATAAAATAGATTTCAATTCCTAACAAGATATACAGTTATTTACACTAGAATTCATATTTAGTTTTTCTATTGCAGTACTGTATCTAGAGACATTGTTGTTTTAGAGTCAGAATGTTTTATGTATGTGTCTGACATTGGATTCTGACAGGATCTCATCCTAAGAATGCAAGCATTATGTCCAGTATGTAAACAAGATGATATGTCTTCTTTTGTGTATCACAAGATGATGTGTCTTCTTTTGTGTATGAAACTAAGGCATCGGGTAGAACAGAACAGAACAGTTTCCCAGTATGTAAAGCTGAAAATCTTTTGTTAGTCTATCGTGTAAACATAGCAGAAAGTTTTTCATATTTTACTTTTTAGCTTTACTAGCAAAGTGTAATCATTCAATTAGAACAGGACAAAATATTTTTTCATGTTTTACTTTTTTGTACTACACATGTCTGTGTTAGTGGTGATAGGCAAACCTGGAATAGAAGCTTACAATTCAATCAGTAAGTACATTATTTTATTATTTAATAGTTAACATAACTAGAAAAATTAATAAAAAAAATCGGTTGCCTTTTTTACCTAGGCACGCCTGGGCCCTAGGCGCTGCCTGGCGCACAGGCAGTAGGGTATATAGCTGGATACTGAATTTTCACAAGTCATGCTCTCTTGACAGTGAACTCAAAACAAGCCATAGTCACCACTCTCATTCTTGGAAATTTCTCAGTTGCAATGAGATTTTCTATTTGTGGCTTTCTTTCATTCTTAAAAGAAAGCCCAACATGTTTGCAAAAGTTAGAAGTTGAACACAATGAAAGTGATACTAGAGAATAGTTTTGGCCTTTTGGGTATTATTTCCTATAAAAAGTATAAAAAAAGAGGTTAAAAAAAATACTTGTAAGGAATAAAATAAGAATCATCTTGTCTCATGTATTATCATGATCCTTATGTTATGAATGGCATTTGGATATGTTTGAAGCTTTTATCAGTTACAATGTGAAACCGATAATAATGCATGCTTTTGATGGTTATATTAGTTTTTTTGATAGTTATATTGGTGTTTTTGCAGCTTTGGAATTGATTATGGTACGCGGTTTGTGCAATTATGCATCTACTGATGAGTATTTAAGGAAAAAAGCTTAAGGAGCGGTGTGTAGTTTTAGTAAAAGAAAATCTAAGCCTAATCAAAATTGTGCTTGTAGGACTGGTGGCATTTAGTTTATCAGTGCAAAAGGCATGTTTAACAAATAACAGATAACTGGTTTCTTTTGTAAACGTACACTTACCAAATCTGATAACTTTACCAACCTAAGGACAATGATATTTAGACTCTTCCCAATCCAAGAACAGTTATACCCAGACTCTGGTTGAATGTTTGTTTCCTTGCTCTTGTTTTTGAATGTTCACTGTGGTGCCATGCTGCTGAATTAGTTTATTTATGTGTATAAGTTTAATGGTGTTGATGCTTTTTCAGTGAATGATGGTTGGTTCATATTATTTCCTAGCATCATTTGAATATTTAGGTCTGCATTCCTTTTTCGGCTGTATGCGTCAGCTTCATCTACGAATAAGTTTTCTATCATTTTTGTGGTTTTGTTCATCTTTATCTATAAAATAACTTTTCTGCCATCTGTTGTTCTCATTGCTTACTCCTTTATTTGTTTTGTAAATAAATTTGGTTTCTAGGTCATTTCAGTTCTTGAATTGTGTCCTGATGTAGTGTTTTCTTTTCCAATATGACAGGGTGACCCAGATTCTCAAAGTCCTGTTGTGTATGATAATGGAGTGACATATATGTTCATTCAACACAACAATGTTTATTTAATGACAGCTTCAAGGCAGAACTGCAATGCAGCTAGCCTTCTCCTGTTTCTGCACAGAGTAGTTGATGTAAGATTTCTTGATATAGGTAGCAGATTAGTATATGAACACTCTTTCCTTATAGTTAATAAGTAGGCTTGCCTAAAGGAAAAGGTTAACATTAGGTAAACTTTACATTGATGCTGGTTTGAATTGAAATAGTTGACTTTACTCGGTAGAAAAAGCTATGTCAAAAAATATCCTAAACAAGGGCCTGATTTGTAAGTGACTCAGTGATTCAATCAATGATTTTATGATAATATCATATTATATTTGATATTTATGTGTGCATGGTGTAGGTCTTCAAGCATTACTTTGAGGAGTTAGAAGAGGAATCTCTGAGAGATAATTTTGTTGTTGTGGTATGATTTCTTTCTTTGCTTTTATGTGTTACTTTTATCCTAGATCAATGTTCAATCTACAGATGTTTTTTCAAGTTTGATGTGATTATGTTTTTTCTTCTTCTCTTGTCTTGCAGTATGAATTACTTGATGAAATGATGGACTTTGGATACCCCCAATATACTGAGGCAAAGATTCTTAGTGAGTTCATTAAGACCGATGCTTACAGGATGGAAGTTACACAACGTCCTCCCATGGCTGTCACAAATGCAGTTTCATGGCGCAGTGAAGGAATAAAATACAAGAAAAATGAAGTGGGCCTCCTTTAAGTTCTTCTCTACAAATATTCACAGTTTTAAACAATGTTGTTGTATGGATGCTCAAGACTTGTTTTGTTTTTAGGTGTTCCTGGATGTGGTTGAAAGTGTCAACATACTTGTTAATAGCAATGGTCAAATTATTCGCTCTGATGTTGTTGGTGCATTGAAAATGAGAACATATTTAAGGTACATTATTGTCTCTTTCTGTGTTCCATTATGAACCAGGCTGTTGTTCATGAATTGGGGTAGTTGAGGTTAGTGAAAGTGCACTGATGGCAAAGAAAATGCGTCTCTTTCTTTGTTGCATAGTAAGCAAGCGAAACAGTGGTACTTGGGCTTGATGGTAGCCAGTGGTACCAAAACATGAATTGGAGAAACTGATATCTGGTCCACAAAAACTTAGTATATTGGATGCTTGGGTGTCAAACAAGAGGGTGTATGCATTCTCATGTATACTGTTTACACATTTCATTTGTCATGCATGTGCATATTGTAGTGTGTGTATACGGAAGAGGTTCCATGAGTGGATGAAGGAAGTAAGCAGTGACATTGTAGATATATGCTAGACGTTGTTGAACTTTTATTGTTACCTTTTCTTTCTATCTTGGAACAACTTCTTGCAACTAATATGCCATCTTGTTGTTTTCAGTGGAATGCCTGAGTGCAAACTAGGATTGAACGATCGTGTACTCTTGGAGGCTCAAGGGCGGACAACAAAGGGCAAAGCAATTGACCTGGATGACATAAAGTTCCACCAGTATGTAGTCAGACTGTTTTTCTTGGAGAATTTAAGAGGTTTTTTAGATCGTTGCTAGTGCATGTAAATTAATACCATTTAAACCACTACTGGAATGTAAATGTCTAACTGTTCATCTTTGTGTCAGGTGTGTGCGCTTGGCCCGTTTTGAGAATGACCGCACCATATCTTTTATCCCTCCCGATGGGTCGTTTGACTTGATGACATACAGGCTCAGTACTCAGGTCTCTCTCACTCACTCTCTTTCGCTCCTTCCTTCCCTCTCTCTCTCTCTCTCTCTCTCTGTGCTTCTGTTTCTCTTGTTTGATACATAAATTCTTAATTGTAGGTAAAACCTCTGATATGGGTGGAAGCTCAAGTTGAAAGACATTCAAGAAGCCGTATAGAATTCATGATTAAGACTAGAAGCCAGTTCAAGGAAAGGAGGTATTTTTTGTCACTTGGTTCGTCATTCCATCGTGTTGATGTTACATTTTGATTGTTCTTCTGATGTTCTTGTTGTGTTCATTAACAGCACTGCTACAAATGTCGAGATTGAGCTTCCTGTACCTTCAGATGCGACCAACCCAAATATAAGAACCTCAATGGGTTCTGCTGCATATGCTCCTGAAAATGATGCACTAGTTTGGAAAATAAAGTCGTTCCCTGGTGGAAAGGTGTGCATGGAGTTCACTGTTATTTTAATTTGCATCTATCTGTATATTCTTCTTTGTGTTTTGCAGGTGATTGGTAATGTGCACATTACAATTGGTTTGTCCTAGTCTTTATTGTTTTATGTTGTATGGAATTTCTAGGAGTACATGTTGAGGGCACAGTTCAGTTTACCGAGCATAACCTCTGAAGAAGCAACTCCAGAGAAGAAGGCTCCTATTCGTGTGAAGTTTGAAATCCCGTACTTTACCGTTTCTGGCATACAGGTTCTTTTCTTGCCCAATCTCCCTTGCCTTTTCTGCTAATGGATGTTGTTTCATCTTGCCATTTTAGCTGAACATCCTGCATGTTTCAAGTTGACAAGAAAATGGTCGGCATTACATAATAAGCAGTTGTACGAGAAACTCCTGAACTTACAATTATCTCAAACACTAATGGGAAAATTCATTAGAAATATTTCTGCAATGAAAATGAACTTTCATATTAACAGTCTAAAGCACTGAAATGAACTTTCATATTAACGGTGGAAAGAACTGAGTGCTTTTGCCCTGGCTCTTTTGTATATTCTGTTTTTCCTGGAACTTCAGTGTTCATCTATTTTTCATTTGCGGCCTTTTATGCATCTGCATGTGTGGATTTGTCATAAGCATTTCTGAGATGTAGTGGGGTTGATTTGTCCTGCTATTGGCATTTAAAGCATTAGCAGCTCACTGTGGGCGTGGTGCTTTATGTTGAAAATGTATGGCGCATGTACTTTTGGCAAACACTAGTATAAACATGAGGCTTTATGCTGGGTGAAATTAGTGGTGTTGGAGCTGAATGGCCTTGAGCACTCCGTTAAATGTACAAGCAATTGATTTCACCTTGTAAATATGCTTTTGTTCTGGGACATCATGGTTACATATTTTTCTTTCCTATCTTGCAGGTCCGATACTTGAAAATCATTGAAAAAAGTGGATATCAGGCTCTTCCATGGGTGAGATACATAACCATGGCTGGAGAATACGAGCTGAGACTCATGTAGAATTTTGTCTGCATTACGTTATTGGCTTGCTTTTGACATCCAAGGAAAATGTATTTGAGCTTGTATGTTATCTGTGAACAGGCTGATCAAGCTCTTCCTCCTTTTTTTCACTTTTCTTCCTAACATTCGGCTGCGAGGGTATTGATCCCCTTTTTTCTGTCATCATCTTTTATAATCAGTGCTCCGGGAATTAATTTCACTTGGGTATTCCTGTCGCATGATTCTCGTAGGCTATTGATCCTTAGAAAAGAGAACCAATGCTATGGGTGAGTTACTTCACTTTCATGCATCATAGGAGTTCCTTTCTCAAACCATCACTCAAACAGTACACTTCGCCACCATGCCAAGACTCTTGTGCATCGTGGCCACCAAGTTGCCTCCATGATCCCCATTGTTACCCTTCATGGTCACTCATTGTTTTTATCTGCTTTTACCTTATGCATTCTTGAATCTGGCCTTTGTGGCTTGACATTATGTTCAATACTTCTAATTTCTAAAGCCTAATTTGTCATCACGGTTGCTGGTTGGGAGGCTTCGTATAATTCATTTTACACAACTTTATTTTCTTCTTCGCTTTGACTTTGAGAGCACAAATAAGCAAACTCCACACCATCTTGACCTTTAGTCAAAATTTCAAGCCGAAAGGTGCTGCCATCTCCGGCTTGTCAAATCTTTGTCCTTTTCTTCTAAGACAACTCCAAGAAAAGTATCAATGTCACAGCTTCCCAATAAGCCGTTTTTATCAACTGACACAAATAATCCTATTTCATAACCAACCTGCGGCTTTGATACTATTGTCACATCATCACATGCCAACACTTTAACGCAAAGCCCTTCATTTTACTGGTTTCTTCACGTGCAATTAAGTATCTAAACGTAAAATATTCAAACGCGAGTGCATTTGTTAGTTGCTGAAGGATTGTTCTTCAAAACCCTTCTTGGTTTTATGATAGTAATGTTTTTTTTTCTCTAATGGCAAATATACAACCAATCTTTTAGCACTTCTTCAACAACTTTTGAACACTAGAAACAGGGATGCAGTCGATGGATTTGGGTCAGTTCCCTGTTCAACTCTCAGCTGGCTAGTAGGTAGAGAAAAAGAAGATACCATGAACGCTCATGTTTGGACTCAGTTCATGACTTTGGTGCTGAAATCTAAATTCGAGTAAACTCAACCCATATCAAGGGCAGAACTAAAATCCTTTATCTGGGGGGCAAACTTATATTTCAACTTTTTACAAGGGCCAAATTAAAATCTTTGAAAATTCTAACATTTTTTCGAGGTTCGTGGTTCGTGCATGGACGACCCCCTTGTCTCTGCCCCAGGCCCAGATTCAAAGCAGTTGGACAATGGGGTGTCGAAGCAGGCTGCTTGATAAGGGTTCGAGAGATAGCACCCTTTTGTCACCCAGTGTTGGTAAAACCACCATGGCTCAGGTTCTATTGATCTTGTGGACGCATCGCCCTGGACCCTGAAACTGAAATAAGTTTGAATTCCATAACTAATGAAGGTAGAATAGAGGCGTGTGAACTGGAATTAATTGGTCTCAAAACGTTGTAGTAAGATCTGAATCTAACTTTCGAACCATATTCAATTTGAAATCCAATTACTTAGGACTTTTGAAAGTTTGGTGACATATGATCACCGTCTTAACATGGCCAAAACTTTAATCTTATGCCATATTTTTCAGACACAAGCACATAAATTCAAATCAGATAGATTTGATTATAGTTTACCAAACTTTAGGACAGATTTTGAGGGGAAAGAAAATTTCCATCTGGAAAGTCGCATCCCTTGAACATTCTTTTCAAGACCCAACAATTACACAGCAAGGGCAGATCCAGATACAGATCCAAGTTTATTGAATGAACTAAGTTGGGCCTCCGATGCACTTTTAAAATCCAAATCCAAGTTCAAATCTATTACTGGTCGATACGTATCTGGACCCGATTTTACTGCTCCCGCCTTCCACACAAAAAGAGCCTTCCCTCCACGGCCTACGATCGGTTCGATTCCGGCGCGAGGATGAACGCTTACGCGCCATTTCTCGATCGGCTCCGCTCCGGCGAGCCGTCGATGCAGCGGCACGCTGTTGCCGCTCTCTTCGAAAAGCTCCGCTCCGCCCCTCCCCACCTCGGCCTGTCGTCCGATGCCGGGAAGGAAGCTATTGGCAGGTGCCTCCTATCGACCTCTGCGTCCGTCGCCGATCAGGCCGTCCGCGAGCTATGCCTCCTTGTCAAGAACGGCCGGATGGATCCTCATCTGGCGTTCCAGGAGCTGCTTGCTGCGCTCGAGGGATGCCCTCCCCGGTTCGTCAGCGTCTTCGTCAAAGGAATCGGCTTCCTCTGCAGGCTCGCCTTTCGGAGTGGTCCCTGGTGGCGTGACGACTCGCCGGAGACGCATCCCTTCATCAAGGTCGGACATCCTGGGTTTTGGATTTTTTTAGTGTTCTCTTAGTTGGATAACTGGGCTTGGAAGTCGCGAAATGCGAGAGAACTACGATGCTTTTTAATAACAAAGAACTCTATTTTGGTTTCTGTTGGAGCTAGGGCACGAGCTCAAATGACATTTGGTGTCGAGTCTCGTATATTTTGTGCACCAGTGTTTCGATTTTGGACGACGGTAGGGTGGTTGAACGTATTACTAACGAATAATCGTGGGAAAAAGATGCTTAAACAGGATGTGCGAATTCAAAACTCCTCTACGCTTGCTGCTATTTGTGGCCTTCGATTATTGACAATGCTGAGGAGGATCATGTGTATTTTTCCCGTTTTTCGAACTTCTGCTTAATTGCAAAGCAAGCCAACAAGGTCTTCTCATCTGAAAAGGTCCAATTGTTAGTGTGGCAGTCCGTCGGCTAGCCATAGGTTCACAATACTAGGGTGCGCGTCTCTTGTTAAGGTTTTATCCACATGAACTTGGTGAGTAAGGCTTTCTAGATTCCCGAAAGGAAAAGAGAAAGGATTATTTCGTCCTATGAACAGTGATGATGTTTGATTCTTAAAGTTACTGCCATTGCCTGTCCTTTTTTTCTGCAACGATGTGCAACTGTATATGCAACCTCTTATAATTCCGCACATTCAATTAACAATCCTAGTATTCGTGCTACCTCTGCCTCTGGGTATATTTTTGATGTTCACAAGCTTTAACAATCCTTGTTTAGGTACTTTCGTGTCGGAATGAGACGCAATCAGAGATTATGCAGCAGGTGATACTGTTTGTCTCAGAGCATTTACACGAGAGAGTAAGTGATACAGCTTTGTTCGTAAGGCCCTTTATTATGTTCACGTTATTGGAAGACCATTTTTCAGTGAAATCCACCTTCGCGAGGCAGTTGGTTTCGTGTATTTCATCATTGTCTTGCTCCATTCTTCCCCAAGGGATATCACTTTTCAAGATTTTAGTGGAATGCATGGGCTATATTTATTGGAAGAATTTAGAGGTAATATGGCTTATCTTTCACGTCATATTTTCTTATGCAAATTTTGCCACTTCCGTTTACAAGAACTGCAATAGCTAGTGCAACAAGGAGCCTGATTTAAGAAGGAAAAAAGAAGACGTATACTGTCTTATTTAACTGCTTTCGTTGAAGCTAGTGAACATTATTAGTGTCAAGCGTGTCTCCAACATGCTCGGCACCTGACCTTTTTTTTTGGATGACATTGTGAAAACAAGTAGTTAACTTTCTCTCGTTTGACAGGGGTTTTCTCTTCTGAGCGTCTCAGCAGAATGTTTGGTGGATGCATATTCAATAATCTTGGAGCATATGAAAGAAACAGAAATGGTATTATATTGGTGGAAAGCTTGTGACTTCTCTGTATCAAATGTGCTTCTGTGTCGACATGTAGTCTTGTTATTTAAATTTTGTCAACGTTGGTGATGGTTTTGGACTAATAAAATTAAGAAAGCTGTATAGCATGATAGTAAAATTACAAGATTCATGTTATAGCAGGTTATTTCTGAAAACATTTGACAGTACTTAGGAAATTCTTTTTTGGCCTATCCATTACAGTATGCTTCTGAGGTTCAAGTGGCTGGAGCAGAACTTCTAGAGCGACTCTTGTCTTGCTGTGCTAGTTGTGGTGGTGAATATGCCGAAATCGAAGTACTTATCGTGCTATCAAAAAGATTACTTCTTCTCCAAAGGAATCATGGATTGAGATATATGCAGACATTTTCTTCTGCCATAGCCTTTTTATTTTTCATTCTTACCAAAGCAGAGTTTGAGCATGAGCAGCTTGCAATATTGAATCTCTTAATTATGCTGCTGGACTGGAGGCATGAATCTGGTAGTTCTTCTTTCCAATTTATGTTTGGCTTCCATTTCTTCACTTTTATGTGAAAGACTGAAAGTTCTGCAAGTTCTGATCTACTTGTCATTGCTGTAGTTTATCTCTACGGCACCTTTATTAAATGTTAAGAAGTGGTGGATGGTAAAGTTGCTGAACCTGGTCTTTAGATCTCTTGTTATCAGTGTATGAATTCATTCTTGTTGTATGTGTTTTAAAATTTTAAGAGATTTGCTGTTTATGACAGCATGTGTAAGTTTTTGTGTGGGCTTAGGATGTCTATGGACCCACATCTCTGACTATTTTGAATAGTCAGGCCTGAGGCCTGCTAAGATAAGGAAAGGGAGAAAGGATGAGATCCTATTAATGTTCAAATTCAGTTTACGGGTTTTCATCTACATCCAATGAATGTCCAAACCCTAAGGATATCTGAATCCAATTGTAACGTAACTGGCCAAATTTGGTAGTAGCTTTTCTATCCACATCTTTTTGTTATTCTACATGCGATTAGCTAATGTTTTCTTAGTGAGATGTGGTAATGGCTACATCTTAACTGACTCTTGATCCATCTAGATCCCTTGTAAAGCTGTTTCTGGTTAAAATTAAATGCTTATACATTCTATATTTTCCTTGTGCATCTACTACTGTTTCATGTCCGATTTTTTCTGGTGTCTTGAAATTGTCAATTTGCAGGCAATGTTTTTGTCATCTTCTACACTTCGTACTTTAGCGTGTCAGTTCATATTCATGTCTTTGTCACCTTTGCATATAGTCTTGATGTCCCAATGGCTCTCTATTGTAATAGAGAACTTAGCCTGTCCTGTTTGGCTTTAATTGTGTTTTAGTTTCATGTGAAGCTGCTTAGTGCTTATATATCGAATTCTGATTTTTTGTTTGGCAGAATCAGACAAGACAAATGACAATTCTTTTTCTTTAAGGGAAGAGCTTTTATTCATTTTTCCAGCAATCCATCTCATGGCTTCTCCTGCTAAATCTATTAAAGCTGCTGCATCTGAATTACTTGGTAAATTGGAGATGCTAATAAAAAATTTGTTGGGTTCAACAAATAGATTATCAGTCAGCAACAAAAGGCTTCCGCATATTAGAACAACTGAATATCTTCCCCAAAATTTATTGCAGCATTTGTTTCTTCAGGTTTTTATTGCTTCTCTTTCACTTCTGGTTCTATTTTTTCGAATTTGACGTTATTGTTTCATCTTCTGGAAAATTCTTTTCCCTTCTCGCCTATAGTCATTTTATTTTATATCTGAAATTGAATCAGGTTGCTCCTTTCCATATATATGTGCACATGAAGTATGTATTTTCTTAAATTTTTTACATGTATAGCATGCAATCCAGTGTTGCATATTCATGCCAACGTTGGTTCCCTTGAGTTTAAGATACATTGTTTTGGGCCAACTGCTTCAACATAGGCAATCAGTTGGAGAGAGTCTGAACAATATAGACCAATACTGAATCATCAACATCTGCTATGCTTTGTAAATATTGTGATTTTATTGGCAAATGAACTCTGAAGATAATAATGGGAAACCTCACCATATTTTCAGTACTGCAAAGGCAGACATATCAATAATGTAACAGTATGTTTTTTAAAAAGATTTTATTTCATTTGGAATTTAAAACTTCTGCAGACAAGTTTCGTATCCATAATTCATTATAATTGTAGTATCTTTTGAATTTAGAATATGTGAGGTTTTCCATGTGTAGAAAGGCGTGGTTGGAAAAAGTCACAAGAACGATATTGTGGTATAAGCTGTTACTCATGAATAAAAGGAAACTTGTCTTAAATAGGAGAGTAGATCAAGAAACTCTGAAATCTGTTGCAAGTCATATAAAGAGTTCCTCTTGCAGCTGTTTTGCACATGGAACCCATGCTAGTGAGTAGCCCTTTTTGTCTCACGCATAACATGTCCACACACCTGGAAGATGCTTAATGATTATTGGCTTTCTGAACTATGCTAACGTACATCTGGTTGGATTACATATCAATGTCGATGTTTATTCTTATACTCTCAACTGCTTTCTGTTTTCAGGATCTGTGTTCTTCAGAAAATACTTACTGCTTAAGTGTTGGCCCCAGAGCAAAGTTCAAGGGCTTTGGATCTTGTGATATGCCAAACATGTGGCTTGCTGAACTAAGAGACCATATCGCAGTGGCTGTTGAAAAGTCAAAGTCTGTAGCATTTTCTCAACCTTCAAGTTATCTGATGACAGGTCAACAACTAATACATGTTTATGCTTCAGATTTGGCTGTCAGACCATCTTGCATACAGAAGGGCTTCCAGCCTGTTGTAAATCTAACTGTACAGATAGATGTGGAATATCTAAAATCATATATCAAGAACAAAATCATGAAAAGTTGGTCTGTCAATTGAATTTTATTAGGGTTGTAAGATTAACGGAATTAGATTTCACCGCTCATAAATCTGATCTAGATATCTAGATTTCTATAATCATAAAAAGTTATTTAAATTCAGTGTTTAGCAATCAACAAATGAAAATAGCAAAACTCACATGTAAATTAGTTTAACATTTTATAGTATGTATGACTTAAAATGTATAGGCCATACCTAAGATGCATATGTACCATATATGAGACACGTTGTCATGGGTATCACATGCTCTAGATAAGTTATCTGCTTCCATTTGCTATGTTCCTAGTGGATCTATAAGCAAAAATTTGTTGACATGATAACAGTACATGTAATCAAGGCAAATAAATGCTCCACAACTTATGCATGCATAAGCATGAACCGTTTCACCTATCTTGTTTGTGTGTGGGTGTAAAGTTAGGTTTTTATGTTCTTAGTGGATGCACATTCGTCTAGAGGGTGTTACAAAAGAGTGAAAAACTGAAGTGGGAGCAACAGCTTTGATTGTTCACAAGCAGAAAATAGTGGTAAGGAACTCTTAGTGAAATCAATAGTTTCTTTGAGGTTTTAGTAAGAAGTGAACAAGTTGTATAGGTTTTGTGTGAGAAGATATTGTAACCTCCGGAGTTTCAATGTTTATCTATATATATAAAATTACATCTGAATTGATGTGACCTTTTATACATCCATGACATCATGATAGATTCATGAGCTTTGATATACTCTTCATCCACCAATTGCGAATCCATTTCACAATACAATTTTCCTTCATTTTTCCTCTAAATCAGTAAGCGTGCCAAGTTGGTAATAGAGCGTTTATAACCTTGAGCCTCTCCAATCCATCCTACTGGTTCCTGCTTGTCTTGCTCTCTGAAGGATGATTACGAATATGAGAAACATATAAAAGTGTAGGGCGAATTGTACTTTTCATAAGAAAGGATCTTGATGATTTTTTAGACCATGTGCATTTTAAGGATAGAGAAAGGGTAGAAGAAGCTATCTAATATGGATGTGGATGTGGACCAATTACAAAAAACTCGGGTGTGGGGGTATATGTATATAACAAAAATGTGGTTTAAAAAAAACTACAATTAATAAGCAAAAAATTAAAGAAAATGAAAATTCATAGTTGAACTACAAAGGCAAAAACGATTTCAAGGACAAAGAAAGATGAAATGTACAATCATTGGAGAGACAATTAATTTGATTTCATTTACTTTTCAAAGAAAAAAAAGACAAATAGAGTGAGGGAGATCAAGAGAGAGGAAGGCAAAGATAGAAGGTAGAGAGGGAAAGAAGGCCGATCACGTGAGAGGAGAGAGAGAGAGAGAGAGTATCCATCAACACTTATAGGAGAGGCAAAAAAGAGAGGGGAAGGAGGAACCTTTGAGTAGTTGTCTCGCTGATAACATAACCTTATGTTGCCCAGTCAGTGAGTTGCTGATCACCAAAGATAAATCTATTGACAAAGGGAGGGGTTGTAGATTTCAGCCACCAAGAAAGAAGGTTGCCTGAATTGAAATTTTTTATGGTTGAAATGTAGATCTTGGCTCATATTTTCACCCAGTGACATTATTCTTTTTCATAATACAGGGATTCCATTCTTGCTTGGTGCTGTTGTCTCTGTTCTGATTATGCACCAAAATCTTCAGCTCTCTGCTATTGATACTTTGGCTTCTATCGCAAGAATGGATCAGAGATTAGGCCTTTCTCTGCTGCTAGTTGTACTGTTCTACAGTAGAATCATCTGCATTGAGAAGAAGCAGTCACCTGAAATTTTGGTCATTTCTCTCTCTCTCTGTGTGATTTATATGTGATGTGTAATCGTAAACCTTTCTTGTAGATAATTCTGTAAAAAAATGTTATATTTTTATGTTATATTTATTTGAAAGGCCTTTTTTGTTTCCTCTTTTTTGCAGCTCAAGCTCTTGACGGTTTTTGCATCAATGGGATCACACTCTGCCGTATCACCACTAATTGTTGAGACAATATCTCCAATGCTTTGCAAGGATGTGAACCCGTATGGTATTCATCTGGAATTTGTTATGTCCTTTAAAAGTTGGACATTGCTACTTCTCACCACTTTATCCAGTCCTTTTTATTCTTGAATCTGCTAATGAAGTTGCTTCAGATGATTTTGAAAGAAAAATAACATCGTGTTGCATTTTCATGCAATGGTTATCAGCTTTCAATTTTCTAGTTTATTTTTCTGCCACATGAAAAAGTAAAAACAAAAAAAATATTATCTATGTCGTTTTATGTAAAATTTGTATGGATGAGATAGACATAATGTTCACTACTTTTGTTGAAAATCTCTTATTGTTAAAATTCTAAACAATACTCAACGGGAAATTGAGAATCTTATAGCTTGGAAGCCAACTCATGTAATGTCAAGAAATGAAAGATCTAGAACATTAAAACACAAATTACTTTACGTGGTTTGTCCCAAAAGCTGCGCTAATTTCAATTGTAATTTGTTGTCCATCTGTTTTACAATTTGGCATGTTGTTCTTAAGTGGATAATTTGGACCTATTTAAATCTGGCTTTCATAGTGTCTTGAATGCTTGAGTCAACTGCTGGTTTAAATATATAAGTGAGAAGTGAGAACTGAGAACTTATGTTTTGTTGGTACATCCAAAAGCTAGAGATGTTGATGTCAGACGTGCATCAACGTGTCTGGGTCACAACTGACAACATTTTTAACATAGTGCCTTAGAAGCAGCATCATAGATTTCGTGAGATTTGAAAATAATCAAATATCGTGATATTTATGAGAAAATCAAATAAAACAAAAAATTCTGGAAACACTCGTGAGATTTTGAAAATCTTGTGAAAACAAAAATCTCACAATTTTATCGCGATTTTTTTCCTGATACTAATATATATATATATATATATATATATATATATATATATATATATATATATATATATATATATATATATATATATATATATATATATATATATATATATATCTATTCAAGACTCTCTGCCTGCCTGTTTGTACCCTTTTCTGACACGGACACCTGTATCTATGTCGATGTGCATATTGTGGTAGTTTTCTTATGAAACATTTTAGTTTTTAGGAAAACACTCAGAAAAACCTTTTGAGAATATAAAAGAAAAAATGACATACTTAAAAATATTTCTTGAAATGTTTGTTTATGGGGGTATTTTGAAAATATTGGAAGTTGATATTATAGTTTGGATTCAAAATTACAACAGTATCTGGATCTTTTCAAAGTGTTGGAGATATTTGTCACTATGACTTGAATCATGTTTTTTTCCTTTGACATATATATGTTTTCCTGCTGGATTGTTTGCTAGGTTAATTCCTTCGTGTAGTTCTTGGACGCCGATAGTCTTAGATGTTATTACTTTTTCTAGTCCTGCGGTTTTTCCTTAATATGCAGTTCATCCACACTTCCAAATTCCAATATGTTTTTTTAATTAACACTTTTTTTGGAAATTCTTGGTGCAACTTTTTATGCGATTATTTTTCTTAATTCCAAATGTATGTGCTCAGACCTTAGCTGTCAAGTTAAGAGAAAGCCAATTGAGGTCTTAAACTTTCCATTTCTCAGGTTGATTAAAGTATTGCTTAGTCTGATGCTACTTGTATTTTTTCTTTGCAGAGTATTATATGCTTTTGCAGTTCGCTTACTTTATCAAGCGTGGGAGGTCTCAAATTCAAATTCCGTCTTTGAGCATTTACAGGTGTGACGGAGTCACATTTCAGTACTTTTATACGATTACATAGGACAACCATTTTTCATATTTGAGTTATACATGCAGATGCTTTTTGTGGGTTATACATGCTTAAACAACTGACAAAAATTTTCATTGTGATGACGTTTGTGTTAAATTGTGAAGATCAACCACCACGAACGATTTTTATTTTTTAGCAAAGAAGTATTTAAAAAGGCAATAAGGAAGTCCCCTAAAATTTACTCCAAATGTGAGAGGCGTGACCTGATAGGCTAATTTCATTCAATTATATGTCTTCCAAAGATATAACACTAAACAATGATGCCCCCACTCATATGATAGAATAGCTATATCCACATGTAGTGTGTGCCCAGTATACATCATGTTTGGGTCTGAGCTAGAATGGCAACCAAATCCAGTATATTTCAACAGTCTCCCCCAAGTTGTACATGTTCTTGAACCATCGGTGTCTTGCCATTTAAATACCAAAGACTGTTCTTTGTGAATTTTCATTTCCAACATTGCGAGGTTCAATCTCCTTTCTTCAACCTTCTATTTGATGGAACATTAATCTATCACAATGTGTTTTCTGCAATTATGATGAATCAGATTTGAAAAAGTATGTTTAGAACTTTAATTATTGCATAACAATAGTGACCTTGAGATAAGTTCTTCCTCCCTCAATGAATGTCCAACTCATATGGCTTCAGTGGAGGCCGCAATGGTATGTACATTAATTCATTACTTGATCTAGCAATGATCTTTATTTTCTGCTATAAGATATTAGATTCTTTCCAGTGACATACGCTATTTAGAGACTAAACTCCTTTCATTTAGATTTCCTACCTAATCTGCATCCACACAAGCAATAATTTCATATTTACCTTTTGTGGACCAATTTCTTTTACAAAATGCACCTCTCTAACCATTCTTTTTCGTTACCTCATATCTGTTCACTGCCTTCATGTGTCAAGCTATTAGCTTATATATAAACAGCGACACTTGATTTATAAAATAACATTGTTTGACTTAGTAAAAGTAAGACATCAAGACATGCTTATTGTACTTCAATATCTGGTCAGATCATCGTGCAAGTCTCCATCCTCAAAGTGTAACTTCTGATGTAAAACACTAAGAGTAGCCAAGGGCTTGCAACCCCTCATCCTTTCCCTGCCCAATAGGTCAATGGTATATTTATGTTGAGCTAGAGACAAAGTATCATCCTTCTTATCAACCTCAACATTAAGAAAATATCTCAAGTCTTGAAAATCTTTCATCTTAGAACTTTGGTTCAAAAAGGCTTTTCACTCTTTGAATATGTCTCTTTTAATTGATATAGATGCTTATCTGACCTACATATATCAACTGCCAGAAAGAGGCAAAAAGTAATGCGTTTTTTTTTTTCAAAAAAACGCGATAAATTAAATTTCCGTTTAAAACTAAAAAAAAAACATATTTTTTTAGAAAACATTAAAAACGAAAAAAACACTTTTTTAACTCATTTTTTCCCGTTTTTTCAAAATTTTTCATTTTTTTATTCTTTTAATGCCAAACAATTTTTTTTTTATTTTCTATTTTTATTTGTTGCAAATTTACTTATCTTTTGATGTTTTTTTATTAATTTCTCACTTATTTTATTTTCCCCCATTTTTAGTTTTTTAACATTTTTAGTGCTTAGAGTAGGATATGTGCGACCTCTAAAGTTGAACACAGTTAATAATGATATAACATGACAAAGGGATTTCGGTGGCGAAGAGTGCTTTATCCCATCAAACGTCTTAATGAAAATATAAAATGATAGTAGGTATGAATTTTGCAGTTCTCTTTTTCTGAAGTGATATAGAAGAAACAATGTGGAAGAAGAAACTTTGGGGCCAGCATCATGGAGAATTGCTTTCTTGATTTCTTCTATTTCCTCTATGTAGAAAGCATTTAGTCTACCTGAAATTATGTCACCAATAACTTAATTTTGTCATACAGGGAGCTTTGCATGCTAGTACGTTTCTTCAATTTTCCTGCGAGAGTGACGTATGCATTAGCATTGCTGCTTGCATCCGTGATGTTTGCAAGAGAAATCCTGATACGGGTGTTGACTTGATCTTGTCTGTATCTGTAAGTATGCCATATGGAGCATATAACTCTAGGGATAGACCTTATGCTTTCCATTACTCGTTTAATGACTCATATATTAATGGCCATGATTTTGGTTATCCTTTTGAGTTTGCAGGCATGTATTGAGAGTCATTCTCCAACCATCCAAGCTCTTGGACTTGAAAGCCTTGGTTTTCTTTGTGAAGCTGATGTAGTTGGTATGTCTTCATTTTTTTGCAGTAAAGTATTTTATCTTTTTTTTGGACCGGCTTACAACTTAATTGTCTTAATCTTTGCAGACTTTTATACCGCATGGGTTGTTATTATGGAACACATTTTGAATTACTCCCAGGTTCCTATCGTTGCCAACAGGTGAAAAATCTTAGAATAGCTCTAGATTGAACAGTACTAATTTTTCTCCCTATAAGCAAGTGGCCTTTATTTTTGAGGATTGGGGAAGCTTAAGGAGTATTAATATGGAGTGTTCTTAATTCGGTACTTAGATTGGGCTATTGAGTTTTTAACTTTATTAATGAACAAAGAACTGGAATTGTTTTTGCCTCTTTCTGGCAGCTTAGCCACCCTTTTACAGTGGGGAGCAATGGATGCCAATGCATACACTGAAAGATCAACTCAAGTACTACTTATTCTATGGGAACTTGCATCCCCTGTACATATTGGTCATGAATTGGAATGGTTAAGGCCACGTGCAACTGCTTTTAAGTCACTCTCCCAGTATGAGGTAGGTTCGGATTTTTTCCTTTTTGGTTTCCAATGGATTTTTTTTTTCTGTAATAAATCCCGAAACAAAGCCTTTCTTAACACCCAGGAAATTTCTGCAGCTGCACTGCATTTGTTTCTGTTGTGCATGCATGTGGTGACATGGATGCCTTTTGTGCATGCTTGTGTACTTGTCCTGTTTTAATATGGCACTTATGATTTCTACTTGCTCAGGTAAATCTTGTTCAACAAGCAATTCCCAATTTTAAGGATAGCATTTTGAGCTGGGTTACTTCTGAATCTGATGCTGAAGTTCTCAAGGCAATGGAGGGTTTGACTGTCAAGCTGATATCTTCTGAGCACATGTGTTGCCTTCCTCAACTATATCTTCTAAATTGGAAAAAAAGTTCAACTTTATTCTCATATTGTTCTTTTATAAACTTGATCTCTACTTTTCTGCAGGACAAGACGTAGGTTCCTGAAGGGAAAGAAAATAAATGTTAGTAAAATAGACAAGATACTAGATGTCCTACCTCGGGTTCTCTTTTCATCAGGTAGAGATAGCCATGCCTCTGCATCCTTGTCCCTGGGATAATGTAACAAAGACCGTTGCTTATACTTTACTTACACATTATGACCTTATTGCTATTGTAGGACAAGTTTAATTTGTAAACAAAAATATCAGGGGCCTTCTATTAGAAAAATTCATATATATATATATATGTGTGTGTGTGTGTGTGTGTGTGTGTGGTGGGGGGGGTGGGGGGGGAGGTGTGTGAATTTGTGAAACAAAGTTTGAAGCCTTCCATCACCAAAGTGTACATATGTGTGTATGTGTCCATATATATATATGCACGTTACATAAACATTGATACAGATTCAAAATAGTTTTTAAAATGTTGTAAAAAAACAAAAAAGGAAAACTGAAGGTATAAAGGTGCTTTTTAGAAAGGAAAAGTACATGCTAAATATTGTGAGATAACTCTTTCGCAAGATTTTTAAAATATTATGATTTTTTGCTGTTTCTTGCATTTTTTCTGTGTTGCTGATAGAATTGTAATGTTTTAAAAAATATGGCAATTTTTTTTTGAAAATCTTTCGATATTTGTGTCAATAAGCTATATTTGTGTATGTGTGTGTGCATGTTCTGCCACTTTTATTAACTGCACTCTTTAGTTAATAAAAGGATTTACGTCATATGTAGCTGGCATCCTGTATCAGTATTTTTTCTGTTGCTGCATGCTTTAATCTTATTATTTACATTATGCTGCATGATGTTTTGCTTAAAGAACTCATAATGTATCCTAATTACAAAGAGTGCTGAATTTAGTTAAAGGCTGACCTAGTGACCTTTCTTTTCATGCTTCAGTTTTTAATTCTTTGTTTTCTGTCCTTCCTTTTCTAAACATGGTGGGAAAGAGCATGGTATGTCATCATTTTAATTTGTTCAGTGTTTTGTGTTGTGCATGTAATTCAGGAAACTCAAGTGCTGAAGCTGGGGATTTCCCAGGTGTGGCATTAGTATGCTTTCCTTTGTATACTAATACTCAATTCGACAAAGGGGCATCAGCTTTTAAGGTATGAATTCCCCATCAAATGAATCAAAGTTCTTGATTAACATTTAAAATATGCAATGCCGTATTAGCATTTTGTAAAGAAGAATTTGGACACATTGACCAGGGCAAGTTTCATATTTATCTAGGACTTGGTGAAGCTGCGGACATTATATGAAGGTTTCATGCTGGAAATAGCTGATTCTTTACAACTGTCAAGAAATATATTTTTGGCAATCTTATCATTGCAATCCTGGCAATCTTTCATGCTCCGTTGGATGAGAAAAGCTGTGGTCATTCTTGGACAGAAAGAGTTGCCCAACATTAGTGACAAAAGCTTCAACAAGTTTGCTGATGATGTCCTCAAGGTCAGTTCTTTTTTTCTTTCCCCTTCTCTTTTATCTTCCATTTATGGACACATTGATTTAACGACCATATTCCAGTGAAGTCCTGCTAAATGGTGGCCCTCGATTTTGTTTACCAACAAATAAATATTCACAAAAAAAATTGCAAATCCCGAAGGGGATGCAGAACTAACGAAAGCCAAAGCCCAGCTACCCTTTTGAGGCCCCATAACATGTACCCTTCAAGTTAATGATCATACTAAAAAGTCCTTTAGAAAAGAACTTTGATTGTGATTATTGTTCTTAATTTAGATCATGTAGAGCTCATCAGTGGAATTTATGTTGTATGACGTACCGAGGCAGCCAATAACCTTTTCTTTGCTGATATTCATAATACTAGTGGGCAACAGTCTCTACTTTGTGTAAGTAGTTATGTACAGTTTCAGTAACTAGGTACAAGTCTGGTAATCTGAGTGCGTGATCAAGCTTGGCATGTTCTCTTATATTTCCCTGTGTGCACTTGGATTCTCTTCTAGCCTTGTCAAGAAGCAGAATCTGGCTTCAAGATTGCTGCAGCTTGAGAAATTACTTCTTTTGTTCGTGGCATTGGTTATTCATTAAATACTAACGGGGTTCCCAGTTGCTCTTCTTTCCACTTGGTAGAACAGCCAGTTGTAGTGGCAGAAATTCCTGAAGCTTTCAGTATGTGTCTTAAGCTTCAAATGAGTCAAAAAAGGAGCCTGGTATTTTGAATTCCTTGACAATACGATATGGAGAACTGGTTTTACTTGTCATGATATGGGGTCAGCTAAGGATGGACAAAGCTTTTATGGTGTTAGGTCTACAGTCTTAAGATGTTCCATGGATTATGTCATAGAACTGAGTTTTTATATGCTTCAAGTACTGAACTTGTAATGTTGAACTTTTGAAAAAAAGAAAAAAAAGATCCGGTCTTGCTCCTGATTGCTAGACTTAATCGGTTCGTTATGTATATACCATATACCTAGATGGGTGAATATGATTTCGTAAAAAATAAAACCAGATTAGGATCTGGATTTACCCATATTTTAACCAAATCTGACTTGCTGTTCAGTCTGTTCCAGTATCAAATGCAATGTTATCACTGCCGTATCGTATCGTGTATCGGTCGGGCCGACCTATACGCCGTATCGTAACGTATCGTAAATGTATCGTAACGTATCGTAAAATTAATTTTTTAATTTGTAAAAAATATTAAAAAATTATAAAAAACAGAAAAAAAATCAGAAAAATTCTAAAAAAATCCGAAAAAACTAGTAAAAATCAGAAAAATTCAAGAAAAATGTATTTAAAGGAACATTCATCATTCATATATATGAAGTATGAACTATTAAGAACAACACATTCCAAAATAAGAAANGTCAAAACTCAAAACATATTGACATAGTTTTCAAAAACCCTCTTTGTGCAAGCTTCCCCCCGTCCCGAGACGAGAAATAAAGCTTCTTCACCAGCAAATCTTGATGCAAATGGAAAAAATCTCCCACTCCCACGTCTTTTGCAATGTTTAGAAACAAGAAAAGAGAGAGAGAGGAGCGTATGTTTTAAAAAAAGACGCATAAAAGGGGCCCGACGACCCCTTTTTTAATTTACTCCCGTATCGTGCGATACGCACGCGTATCGCAAATTATACCTGTATCGTATAGGTCTTCTTGACCTATACGATACGTATCGTACGATACGCGTCCGTATCGTACGATACGGATAACACTGATCAAATGTCATCTCCATATTCTTGGTTGAGTCTGAAATTTCTGCATATCATGGCTTGATTTCGCGAAAGATCAAGCTCAGGCTCTTAAACTGGTTGCCACTTGTTCCAGCAAGGAGCACCACATCTGGTTTGCATATTGTGAAAAGGCTACGGCTACCTGTGGTGGAACTGGTACTTAGTTCCATTTATTGTTCGTAAGAAAAATTTGCTTGATTTATACCGAGTCCGGTAGATAAGGTGGACTTAACTGATTAAGGGTAAAACTATGTCAAGGAGCATTTCTAAGATCCCAGTCTCTGTAGGATGGAAAGGTTATCTAGACAACTTGCCTTGTTCTTAACAAGTCACATGACCTCTTTCATGTACCATTAGAGTGGAATTTCATGTGTGCCTGAATGGATAAAACTAGGTCCTGTGGCCCCACATTGTGCCTGATCTTTGGATACTAATACATTTACCTGCCGTCAATAATAAGAATAGACCTTAAGGCTCTGTTTGATTGCTTAAGATTCTAGGGCTTCAGGTGATGAGTAATTTGAAATTCCTTGTTTGAATGATGTTTTTGACTAAAGCAAAAAGATGTTCACTATTGTTCAGAGGAGGGGAAGTGATGCCCATGGTAGGCAACAATGACACTAACCCTGTTCAACCCAATTACAATGCTAAAATGACTTCTTCCCCTAATTAATCAAGCAGATACCAAATTTTCTGAATCAAGAAGATGGTCTCACCTAAAAATTAGAATGATACAAATCCAGCAAAAGATGGACTGTTGAGACAACCCAAAAAAGAAAAAGAAAAACCACTTGTATGTCTGCTTCAGAAGCCCTCAGTTGCGATCGATCTGATGTGGTACTGGACAATTCTTGGCTGGCCTAGCTAGGCTGTCTGGTGGCTGATCTAAATGCTGCTTTGATCAGTACTGGAAACTTTCTCGTGACCTGCTGGCACCAACGATGCTGGGAGTCAGGTTCTTCTAACCCTAAAGTCAGGTTGAGTGCTCTGCATGCTCTCTCTCTCTCCTGCTCGATAACAGTGATTAACCAGAGTTGCTGGTCTCTCGCTCATCTCTCTCTCTCTCCCCGCCTTGTTTTTCCACTTAGTGGTGGTGGCTAACCAAAGTTGCCGGTCTCTCTTTGAGTCTCTCTCTTCCACTCGGATGGCAATGATGACAAACCAGAGTTGCTGGTCCGGGGATCCCTCTCTCATCTCTCTTTCTCTCTTTTCCTCTTTTTAGTTTGACAACGACGAGTTATCAGTTTCTGGTCCCTCTCAAAGAAACAGACCCTTGATTCCCTAGCAAAGATGCCACCTGATCCATGAGGATAGGGTGGTTCCACCATAAAACAGTACCGACACCAAGACGGTGATGATTCTGAGAATCAGGTTTCCGCTCGAAGATCTGCATCTTCTTGCAGAAGAATCCTGATGTTGTTGTGGGGAGCAGAGGATCTTCCTTCCATTACTTCTTGTACAGGTCTAAGATCCTCTAGATCCACAGATTTTGCAATAATTGTGGATTGCAAAAACATGGATGTTTGATCCACTGTTTACTAGAAATCTACAGTTCAGTTAAAGTAGTTCTTTGTTTCTAATATCCATACACTAAGTCACTAACCCAGTGTAACAAATACAATTCTCGTTTTTCTATTCCACAAGTTTTCTCTTGCGTATTAATTGGAAAATATGTTTGCTGGAAATTAAAAAGTTAAAAGACGTAAAAAACAGCAACAAAATGTGAATTCATGAATTTTATACTAATTTTCTTACAAAAGCATTGATAACATAGTTAAAATACTAAACAAACCAAAGATAAAAAAAATCATTAATTATTTAGAAAAGAATGATTTTCATGATGGTATTGTGATATTATCATGTTAATTTCATTTTTACAATTTTTCCAATATGTCACACAATAAATTATGTTTTTGCTTTTGTTTCAGTTGTTTTTTGGTGGTTGTCATGATATTTTGGAAATATATCTGATATTTCTGACAATGGATAGTCCATGGTTACTTCCTTGCACGTGGAGTCCTGGACATATTTATGTCGTTTGCTGATTCATTGCATTGACAATGTGGTCTCGTTTTGCTTTTCAGAGAGGGGGTTGGGGGAAGAGGAGGGAGTTGGAAATGATTTTATTTTTTTTCAATATTCTGATGGGGAATTGTTTAAATTTCTTGGCAGCTACTATGTAGCTGTTTAATATTTTGCTTGATTGCCTTCAGGATATATGTGAGATGTCTAATGGATCTGTTCCTCGTCAAGATGAGAATATGGCGTTAGCTATTGGTGCACTGGGTTCGGTAAGGTTCTCATGCTGTTCTTGTTCTTATCGCCTTTTTCTCTCTCTCTTTCCATATATATATATATATATATATATATATATATATATATATATATATATATATATATATATATATATATATATATATATATATATATATATACTGTTGACTATTTACTGAAGAAGGCTCATGAATCACATAATTGGAGCAGAAACTAACGTAGCAGCTTCTGGATCTCCTTTTTATGCTTGTTAGAAAAAGGATTATTAAAAAAATGATTTAGTAGGCTGACAATGGTTGTTTTATAAAGAAATAAAGTTACAATCCCCTATTTGATGTGTCTGTTATCTGAAAAAAGTAGTGGGTGAAACACATTACAGTGAAAAAGGCTTCAGAATTAACCTGTTATTATCTTCACGGGCATTTTCAAAAATCAAAATATAAGAAATATTCTGTAACAGATGGGCAAAACAGATATTGTGCTTGTTTGTATCTCTAAACAAATTTATTATGTAGGCCTCAATAATGTACCATATGAAATCTTGCATGGTTAATCCAATAGCTATCCTCTTGGTTTCTCCCAGGACATGAAATTGATTTCGTTCCTAAAATCCACTATTGGAAACTAAACATGTTTTCATTTGTCAGAAACATTGAATCCATGTCAGTAGCTTGTCCTACTTTTATTTATAGGGTACGTGTTTCTGGTGTTTGGACATTTGACCATAAGGCCAACAACTTGGATTTTTTTGTTTCGATCTCAGTACAATGTTCAAATAAGATGTAAGTAATTCAGATTTGCTTTAATATTTTTAAGTTGGTCTAGAATAATTGAATCTGGCATTTAGGTTAAACTTTGATCTGTAGATATCCTGCTATACTGGAATATGATTTTCATTTTTGTGGCACAATTATATTTAGTTCTGAAATGGTTCTAAATTTTAAGTTCAATCATTATTGAGCTTGACAAGGTTTCACTTTTCTTTTCCCTTTTTAATGACAATCTGACAAACACAGGCAGTTCATCCAGTTAGACATGGGTTTAATAGTCCTTTCTGGATTCTGTTCAATCAGGTATCTGCATAAAGTCTTTATTTAAGTGGGCTATCTAACTCCGACATATTATACAAATTTATTGGTAGTTTGGTCTCTGTCTATCCATAACCTTCCTGTTAATAATATTTGCTGCATTTGGAAAGAGAAACACAAAAATGATATTCTTTGGTTGTTACTCTATTGTTGCTTCTGTCTAATACTGCACTGGCATTTGTAAGATATACTTTTGTTCTTTCCTACTCATGACTGGAATAGCACTTGTCCTTTCAGATTTTACCTCCATCTGCCCATGCAGTGACTTCTAGTGCGTCAAGGTTTTTACTGGGTTGGCTGTATCAGTTTGAGCATGAGTCCAGACAATGGACATCTGCTATTTCTTTGGGCATTCTCTCAAGCCTTCTGCATGTAACAGACTCGAAAACAAAGCTAGAGATTGGTGCTGGACTTTTTGAGGTATTCAAGTGGCTATAAGCTGGTTGTCCTTTTTCTTCTTTTGGCAGGAAAATATTGTTCCATTGTTTGACTCATTTTTAGATAATTATTCTTCAAGAATGTTTATTGCCAGTCTCAATGAAACGTTTCTTAGATCTTATTGTAGTCATTAGTCAATTATGTGTTCTTGTTTATTTTTTTTGTCTTATTTCTTTTTTTCTTTTTTCAATTGCATGGATTACTACAGTAGGCATTTATCCATATTTTCATTCTCTTCCAACTTGTAAGGTTTAAATGATGGAAAGCTGAATACATAAGCTGTTAAGTATTACGCCATTTTATCAGCTTTATTAGCTTTTCCTATACACGTCATGGAGATACCATTGTTAAACAACAGCATGCACTTCCGAAACAGGTGCAGATGAAATATAAATGTATGTGTTAATGTTTTGAAATATTTACTTCCACTTTTGAACTACTTACTGCAACTATGCATATCAGATTTCTTTCTTCCTCCAAACATGAAAATAGAGAAATAGTAAAGTGAGTAGTGCATCTTTCTAAAAAAATGAAAATTATTGGTTAATATTGAGTATATAAAATGTTAGTAGAATCTTCATCCATGTGTGGTGGTTGTGCTGTGGGTACAAGTGCACATCGGGTCTGACTGTTAATATTTGATTGCTATTATACTTTATGCTCTAATTCAAGTGCATATATTTCTTTTGTCTGTATCAATGACAATTCAGTTGGATCTCCTTAGATCTTTCTCTCGATTCTTTCTGTTAGTTATCCTGTTAAGCTTTTCTTTTGAAAGGATGTCTACGTAGATGTAATCTGCATGCTTAGAAACATATTAGTTAACGTAAAAATCATGTTTCTTGGGCATATAGGATGAGTTTCAAAAGCCAAAAAATTTCACTCCATTGCTTCAGAAATTTTGTTTACACATTTAAAAAATATATCTTCTATAGACTCATAGTGTCTTGAACGTAAAGATCACATTTGTAATGGGGCTTTGAACTCTGGACACAGACATACTGTTGCCACACACATACCCAAGTTCTTTGTAACAATCATGTACCTTCACTTCTGTGACATAGCTTAGAGGAGCTTGAAGTGAGTAGATTTAGTTGGTTTATAAAAAGGCCACATTTTTACCAATGCAACTGACTAGTCCAACTTTCCTATTATCTATTGTAGCCAGCAGATTCATCAATAGGACTCATAAAGATTAGTCACAGTTTCACTTGACAAGCGTTGCCTAACAATCTGCATGCTTGGTGTATTTATTATCTGTTACATTCCTCTTTTCTCAGGTTATGCATAATAGCAAGAGTCCCCTTGTAAAAGGTGCCTGTGGTTTGGGCTTGGGTCTCATGTGCCAAGGTCTTCTTAAGCGACCTGGTGATGATGAAGGTTTTATTGCTGAAGAGGGATCCCTTAAGCTGATGGAGGTAGAGTTGCTTGGCAAATTAGTAAGAGGCTTGTCAACAATGATTGTTCAGATGTGTGATCTGTCATCTGACTCACTGGAAAGACTCTGTAACTTCATTCCACGAAGTGCAGTACATGGACTTAAAGTACATGAAGCTACTAGTTTAGGAACTGAGACCTACGATAGTTCACTTGAAGACACTTGGGGGATTGCTGGGCTGGCAATGGGACTAGGATATTCTGTCATTGCTTTGCACAGAGATGGTTCTGTTGATGCCATGTCAGATGTAAAAAATATGATAATGTCTTGGATTCCACATGATACTCATATGAAAGGTTCTTCTAGGCCTTCTGCTGCTGACAGAATGATCAAGGCATCATTATGTACAGGTGCCTGCCTTGTGATCCCTGTAATTTTGTCTGTTTTCCAGAACGCAGAACTGTTGGAAGGCAATGAAGAAATTGAATTTATAATTAATAGCTACCATTGTGTTATATCTCAGCTTCTTGACTTAAAGAGTTTTGGTGCTGCTGAGCAAAGTTTACTGATGGCATCTTGTGCTGGTGGTGGTGGTCTTATTTCTGGCATTTTACATGAAGGAGTATTCTCACTGAAGCTTGAGACCATAAAAAGTTTAATGAATCTAATGAAGGATACCTATACTGGAGCCTACCCTTCATTAGTTTGCTTGGGTGGTATGATTGGGATAGTGAATGCAATGGGTGCTGCTGCAGGTCTTCTTGGCCAGGCATTTCATCCTTTGCAGAAGATCTATCAAGCAAAGGTTTGATCATCTTTCCTTTTTCCTTTGTTGTTAAAGTTCATGTTCTGTTGATTGGAAGTATCAAAGCAGGTAGGATCAGAAAAAAGAAAAAGGTCCTCAAAAGTTTGCCTAACCTTGAAACTTGTTTTCTTCAAGGAATCTTCTTCTATTGGAGTGCCACTACTTGCAAGTCCTCTTTCCGAATCACTATGTACGCCGCTGGTGCAAGAGATATTTCTGGTGGTTCAGGATCCGAAGGACCAGAAACTGCAAAACCATTCTGCGTGGGCACTGTCACTTCTTAGACACAAATTGATGTCAAAGGACTTGGATACTGGATATGGCTTCTCAGTGCAGTCAAACCTGCCTTCGCAGAATTTCGCTGAGGATAGTATAGTTTTGAGACTTTCACTGTGGCTTATGAATCTTGATTTCTCCAAGGTGAGTTGTTTATAGTGTACTAAAAGGTTACAAGCGCAAACGAGTCTATATTGTTCTGTGCCAAGTTTTCTGGCAACCTTTCTATTCTGCTATTTTCTTTTACTACTTCTTATTCTAATGTCATGTTAAACGGAACTTGGGGATTTATGTTCTTTAATATCCCGTTCACCTCTTATCTTGGTTCCTGATGTTAATTGTGTCAAACCTGCATTTAGTACCAGTTTTGTGTACAATATGACTTGAAGTTGGGCATGCTTTAGCTTCTGTTCATTTGGAATCTATCGTGCTTGTTTTTTTGCTCTCAACTGGTGCAAAAATGAACACGTTGACAAGTAAAAATGCACTACCATAAGATGGGTCTGTTCATGACCACTGCTTTTATGCAAAAGATTAGCTTCACAGGAAAATGCAGTCACATCTTCCTTTTAGGAATATACATGCATCGAGGACTTGCCTTTTAACCCTTTCATGTGAAAGTAGCTTACTGGTGATTGTTCGAAAATATTGCAATTTTGCTGCCAAAAGGAAGTAAAACAAAGATATTGGGAAAATATAGCAATAAAATCCTGTGCTTATATGATTTTCAATGTATGTTTTACATTCTTTGATTCTTCTGAAATTTTTTTAATCAGTACTTCTGCAGAAAAAATAATGAAAAATGTATAATTCCATGATTTGTTTTCTGGCTTTTTTCTTTCTTTGAGCCCATATGTTTTCTCAAAGTTTCCTGAGAACTATATTTGTGACTATGTTTCCAACAAATGTTGGCATCATCCTTATAATATTCATGTATTCATCAGCATAATTTAGGATCTCATCATCCAATTGCAAATGGCTTCCTTTAGAGATGATCAAAATGTCTGAAGCTCTTCTGACCTGGACATCTCAAATAGGATGATCAGAACAGTGTCATAGGCTGTTGAAATTGCGTCATCTTTTACATGTTGATATCTGTGAATGTGATATATTAGTTGTCTTTCAGAATCTGAAATTGAAGGTGACAAAGGTATCTATATGTCTCCATGCACCCAAAAAAGGTCAAATGGAAGCTGTTGAAATTTGTTTTGTTATGTTCATGTTATTTTTTACAGATTTAACCAACTTAGTTTTATTTTTTTATCTTCACATTTCTAGGTTTGTCATTAAAAAGTTGGCCTTTCGTTGGCTACTATTTTTTGTTGCTTTTGGTTGTCCTTAAGAAAACATTGTAAATTTTGTGTCCAGGATTGTACGTCAACAACCATTCAGACAATCTCAACAGTTTTGAGGTGCCTTGGACAAACTCCTAGGCTACCTCCATTGGATTGGGGAGCTATTGCAAGACGTTGCATGCAATTTCCAATTTGCAAAAATCAGCCTTGTGAGCAGGATGTGGATGGGACAACCTTAAAAGAGGAGTGCCTCCATTTCTTATTTGTTCATGCAGAACATGATACTTCCCTCCTATGTTTGCTTGATGAAACAGCTGACCTGCCAAGGTTTCAGCTTCTACAGTTACCCCTCCAATGTATTTTATTGGCACATCTGATGGACATGATAAAAATCTTCTCAAGTTCTAGAATGCACAAGCTATGGCATGATATGATTGAATATTTCACCTCATCTGTGTCTCCTTATCTTGTTTATCACATACATCAGAAAAGTATTCTCAGAATGTCGTTCTGGAAAGGTCTGAATGAATGTTTTACTGCCACAATCGATGACCTGTCACATTCTTCAGTTAACCTGGAGAACATCATGCATTTGTTGTTTGGTTTGCTTCCTGAAATACCTTATGGCAAGGTTCCAGAATTAGTTTCTTATGCATTCGATCAAGAATGGTCAGAAGCTATAAAATGTTTAGCAAAGGCTCACAAAGGTCAAACCATGGCCCTTCTTCAGGTGAACTACAATATGTTCTTCTCTCTTTAGTGCAGTTTCTTATGTGTTGGTTATGAAATTTCAGAGAAATATCCTTCTCTACATTTCCTTTTTTTGGAGTTGCAAGTTACAACAAGTTTGTCTTCTCTATGATACTGTGAAATTCCAGTGGTGCAACTTTTGCTTTTGTATTTGAAGCTGCCTAGCGTTCAATATATTTGTTTATACCATCATTTGACTGCATTTTATATTTGTAATGTTTGTTTATAAACTTCTGCAGCTTAAAAAAATGCATCCACAACAAGGACAAAGCAGTCTCCCTGAAATAGCAAAGAAGTTTATTGCAAGAGCTCGTCTTACAGTGTTGGATCAACTGCCTGTCTCAGAGATGGGAATACTGAAAAGTTATTTAGTTTTTGAGGAACTAGATGGTTTGTGTCTTAATAAGAAAAAAGGGAAAAGTAACATCAATAATACCTCTACTTACTACCATTACTTGACAGATGCAGGTGCATGGTTTATGCTGTTGGAAGCTGCCGCTGCACTGGACCATGCTGCTCTTGATGATAAACGTAAATGGCTTCATGATGCAGTTGAGATCATATACATGTGCAGGCATCCTTCAGCGGTATGTTGATATTCCATATTTTTTTTCAAGCATAATTTTGTTTTAACAGGTAGCAACTTAGGGATATGTGCTTGTGTTCTCTTCTTTCTGAGATTCTTTTTTTTCCTTTTTCAGCTTAGCATTTAAGGGACATCACCTTTTCTATTGTTAATCCTTATGTTGATTTTTCTTGTTATGTTGGGTCGTCATTAACTTTTATGCCAATTAACAATGAGCTCTTATTTCATTATTTGCCTTTGATGGAATCATGTCCCTAGTAGATTTCAGGAAGGGAAACATCAAAGAAATCCCCTCAAAATTCCAAGTAGATATAGTGTGATCAAGTGAAAATTTGAACTTGTATTCACATTTACTGAAACATCGATAACTGTCAAATTGCCATGATATTTTCTAATGTCGTGATCTTAAACAGTCGTTACCATTCCTCATTGTTTCTACAATCCTTTTTAGTCCTTTTTTGCTTCTCGTTGTTAACTATCTCATTGGATTGCATGTCTAGCACTCTCTTTGTTGGACCCATTGCTTCCAGACTTGCGTATTCTTCAGCCTCATTTTTTTTTAATCAATTTAAATGAGAATCTTGGTTGACTTCCAACTCTTATCATCCTGAATCCACTTACAAGATCCGTATTTGGATGTTACTCTGCGTTTGGAAAGTCATCCATGGAAGACTTTATCCCAAACCTTGTTCTATATCGTCTGTTTAAATTTCTAGGGGCAAGACTACAGAATTCTTAGGTCCCTCATGCTTTTACAGGTCTTGTGATTAATTGGCTTATGATGCTTCACTGTTCTTTTCCTTATTTTGCTATATAATTCATATTCTGATCAAAATCAAAACCTCGTGCATGCTGTAGGCACTACAATTTTTGGGTCTTCTATCAAGCTGTTGGAGTGAATATGCACCAATTCTTGTTTTGAACCCCATCTCAGTCTTGAGCAATTTGCCAGCTACACTGCCTTCTTTGCTATCATCTCCTACATGGAACTCCATGGCAGCAGCCATCGTCGAGCAGTTATGGGCATCAACCGAGCGACTTCACAACTTGGTTGCAATGTCGAAGCACAAAGGAGATGATGCATACAATCCAGGTGACACTCGGATAGGTAAAAATGGAAATGACAGCTTTCTTGTGCAGGTCTTGCACGAGACCTGCTTTAATCTAAGGGTGTACTTGCCATTTGAGAAGCAGCTCAAGCTTGCTAAGATGAAGATTACGTGAAAAGCGAGATATCTACGAAAGTGTTTTTTGGTTCTGTTCATACTGTTGCATTTTCCCTTTTAGTTTATGGAAATTTTGATGGGCCTCGATAGGTCAGGAATTTACTAAGCGAAATTAAAACAAGCGTTCATTTATTGAAAGAATAGATAGCAGGGACTAAGAGCAAGAGCAATACAGGAAACAGAAACAGAAACTACAGAATGGGCCAAAAAGGAACACCAAAGTAGGGAAAGCTCTGCATCAAGAACATCCTTCAACAAATAAGCAATTTCCATAGCAGGGTCGTCGTCTAAAGCAGTAATCTTGAGAGAAGATAGCAGAGGAAGAGCACTCAAGCAAGTCACAGAACGTTGTGCAGCAAAGAAAAATGTGCCCATGCTACGTTGCCCTTGATCCACGTATCCCAATCGTTGTCATGCACGATGCTTCATCGAATTATCAAGTACTTAAGTTTAGAAATGTTTCAAAGATCATCCTTCCTAACAAATGAACCTGCCATTTTTACGAAAACCTCGCAAGAAAGATCTATGTAGCTGTTTCTTCCTTTCGATAGTCTTGTTGGGAAACCACTCCGGCTTGTGAGACTGTTGCTGTTCCAGGAAGCTTGCTACAATGGAGGTTAAACCATGATGGGCTGCCTAGCGGCCTTAGCCTGGCCCAGTTCCAGTCTCCTTTGAGCAAATTATAGGACTGTTACTGTGGCCTTCCTGGACTTGCACATCCTATTGCTTCGAACAAAACAGATAATAATGTACACCATCATTGCATGGTATGAGAATTGAAATCAGTTTTGTATAGTGTTTCATGAGAAGCTTCAAGGGGCATAGCGTAGCTGGTCGGATTAGGGGCTTGGAAAAATACAGGTCTCTAGTTCGATTCCCGTGGGCGCTATGTTCTTGTGTCTTAAGGTGGCCGGGTGCGACATCCAGTTAAAGGGTGTTCCGTTCTATCACTGACACCGACGCAGCTCAGGACCCCGGAGGTAGGGGGAATGGGGGGCCTTCGGGCTTCACTCGGGCGGTGGAATTTACCCTCTCGCTCACCCGACATTATATTGGAAAAGGGTAATATGGCTGTGGCTTTGTTGAGTGATGGGATGAAACATTCCTTTTGCTTGCCCAACGTTCTTTTGGTCTTTTTATGTTGACAAAAGGGTGGATAGGCAGGATAGAAGAAAGGTGTTCTTAATATATCATGGTTTAGAGCCGCTACATATTTGCCTTTATATACAAAGCATCTATAAAAGAGAGAGAGAGAGAGAGAGAGCAAAACGCAGCTTAGCATTTATGTATCACTCGCAACTGCCAATTAGCTAGGGAGGCAGGTTCCTCAAAGTTTTGACATTCGCTCGATGAACAAGTTGAACGCATCATCCCTATCCATCATGCTTATTCTTACATACTTGGGGTCTACACCAAAGTGCTTGCCGCTTCTTGTCAAGATTCCGTTGGCCTTCAGATATGCAGCACAATCATCAACCTCTTCTGCTTCGCACTTAGCCCATGCAAATGCTGCAACAACATAAAAAACAGAAAAGAAATCAAGGACGACCTACCACTTCAGTATTGCAGAAATGTGCATTTTTTCCGTCCCATTTTAGTAATATCCAAAATAAGTTGTCTTCCAATTGAAACTTGGGTTGAAATTGCTTTTCTCATTGTTCAAATATAGAAAATTCTGCTGAAAAGGAGATCATCAGCGGCTCTCAGGGATCGCATGTACAAGTTAAGCATCGTGTGGTTCTCATTGAGTGGTAAGTGGTGACCATAACAGACGAACCAAGTTTTATGCTTGTTTTGGGAAAGCTCATGGTAACCAATTAGACTGCTCTCTTCACATCTGGAGCACTGAAAAATGCTTCAGATAGATTGCAATTCAGTGCTGTCCATCTTATTGGATGAGCACATGGATCTCCTGGAGAATGATCAGCTTCCGTTTTGTATTTAGGTGCTGCAGTAAGTAGTTCCAGTCCAGTTACTAACCTGGGTAGGATGAACCCTCCTCTCCAAAAAAATTGCAGAACTCTGTTGGGAATTCTGGCAAACTGAATCTTCCACGAAATTCGATAGCATCCCTTAGAGACTTCCATCTTTGGCGCATCAAATCTCTACTGTAATGGAAAAACTTCTCACTTTCAGGAGCAGCTTCACGCTCGTAAGCATCAGAGATTGCACCTAAGATTTTGGCTGTCCTTATCTGCGAATCCTTGGAAACTCCAATGGTGTTCAGTTCTATGAATTTTGTCATCTTTCTTGCCACTTCTTTGTCTTTCACCAACGCCCACCTACCAGAAAGCAGCCAGAAAATTTCAAAAGGCTAAATTAACAAAAACAGGGAAATTTCACATGCACTGCATTATGGGCAGTAAGTCAAAAGCTCGACGTTTGATCTCAGCATTTCCCATGCACTGCATTTTGCCATCAAGGTCTTCTTTAGTTCATAATCAAGACACAGAAACAGATCACCATCATGTAACCACTATTCCATGAAAGACATGTTTTCATTTTTAGGCTAACCGTTAAGCAACAAGCTAGATCAGTAAGCAATGGATTAACTGGTAAAGACATGACTTTCACTGGGAAGGAGCAACCATTCTGATTATTTGTGCCAGAATTCAAAGGTTCAGTGAGTACAAAAGGGATTTATATGCGAATGAGAGCTCCATTCATCTTGGTGGGGGTTGGAACTTCAAGTCAAGCAAAGGTCAAGAGACTCAAGACTTCAATATCTAGGGTGTCTGCATTTGCAAAGAGAGTGCATGTACACGTCCACCTGTATTTCAACTACATGCACGACTCCCGTTTAGCATCTTTTCTTGAGAAACAGATTTCCTTTTGCAGAAGAAAATCATTAAAGAGCAGCATGAATATGCATGGTGGGAAAAAGTATAAACTGCCTTTTAAGAGAATTGAAGGAAGTAGATTACCCAATCCTGGTTCCAGCGTGTCCTGTGCTTTTTGAGGTTGTAAACAGCATAATGTCAGCATCGATGGAGGATGTTATAGGAGAATACTGAGGCCAATAGTAAGCAAGATCATAGACCAACTTCCCATCATTTCCGTCAACTACCTGCTCCCTCTTGAAACCATCAGGATTGTTAGGTGAAGTCACCAATTCAATGTAAGGCCCACGCTCATGCCTTGGAATTTCATTAAAAGCATATGCATCTCCAGCCCATTTGTAGATCCCTGACTTCAGGTAGTCGGTAACCAAAGGATACGACTGTTCACACAAAAAGCAACAAAAGCAAGAATTTCAGAATTATGTTGCCTTAATAGGAGATTCTGCCATCAGGAAAAATCAAAGAGAAAACTTAACATTAAGATCATCGTAATTCATACAGTTTCAAGGACCTACTTCGACAGTTCAAGACTAAGAAATTTGTCAAGCTGCTGCAAGTTTTACATATATCATCATTAGCATACTTCTGTAGCAGAAAAGATGACTAGAACGGGCATTCTATGTTCAAATGCAATTCTAGTGACACGTCTACTGCACCAAAACAATTTTTTGAAAAGTCAATCCCTGAAAAACGAGTATTCACTATACTTCAGAACATTAGATGGACTGGACTGAGGGAATTGAGTAAGATTTTACAAGGGTCTAGAAAACAATATGATAAAAGTTGGTTTTTTATTTTTTATTTTTTCCATCAGAATCAGAACCTCATCTGAATCAGAACCAAACTCATACTCCTAACAGCTTCAAAATATTCCAAGTATAATACGTAAATTTACTGGATCTGGACGCATGCTTTCTTCATTCAGATACAAATTCCTTCAAGTCCAAACATCCTATGCCTTAAGTTAAAGAAGGTCAAGAGTTCAATATTTTGAGGTACATCTTTGTTGACATATAGATAGTGATAATGCGTGCTTGGCTTATAAGAAGGAGAGGAAAAGAAAAAGGAGAAGAGGCAGGGTGCAGCTAGTCTGCCTTTGGCAACCGAAGCACCGGTCTCGGACCGGTCTAATGATTAGTTGGTCGCAAAAGGTCTGAGTCAGGTACACCTGAAATCGAGCAGGGTTAGACATGGTCCCATTCCAGATCCAGATCTACCACGATCACTGGGTCCTCTTCAAAAAAGGGGCAGCACTCATGCCAACACAATGCTGATGCTGGTACAAATACGGCTGTAGGTTTGACATGCACCCCAACCGCACCCTCTTATGTATGTTTAAAATATATATTTTTTTCTTCTCTCTCCCTTTATTTCTTGTACAGTAACAAAAGTAAAAAAAAAAAAAAAACATATTAAGCTAAGAAACAAGCTTTTATATATATATATATATATATATATATATATATATATATATATATATATATATATATATATATATATATATATATATATATATAAAATAAGCACCCCGCACCCAATTTTGTTGAAATGTGCCATGCCGGCACCAGCATTGGCACTGCACCCTGCACTCCTGCACTCATGTAACATAGGTCCAATTCGACCACATCAGGCCTAAGTCGTCCCTGTCCACAAGCTGGTCCCAAGGATGTAAGAAGCCACTGGACCCACCAAACAGCACCCACCCACACGCCCTGCGCGCTAGGACTGAGACCAGGCGGGTCCCCAAGCCATCTAGTCATATAATTCAGTAGACGAACCTTTTGAGAAAGATCTACAGTCTCAGTCACCTTTTTCCTCTCTTCTAGAGACACGGTTGCTGTTGTCTACATGCATGATGCATTTCTTCTGGGTCTTATCAATCGCATTAAAGTGATCAACTATTGAAGGAAAAAAACTCAAGAACGAATAGAAATAGCTGCAGGTCATCAATTATTTGCAGCAGTGAACTATTATTAAGACTTCCCTATGCCTTTTGGTTTAAGAATTAAGTTGTATAAAATACCAACTAATCTAACTTTTAATATAGTATTATTAGCATTTTAATAATGTTATGCTTGTAAAAGTAAGCTGTATAAAACCCAAGTGACCTAATTTTTAATCTAATTTTCTGCATTGAGGAATCTACTGTTTCTCTTTTTTCCTCGTTGTTGGTGGGACCCAAGTCCATAGCTGGTTCCTCAGGGCCTACCCACATGAACAGACAGCCACGATCGTGAAGTCCACGACCATGAACATGCACAAGAAAGAGAATCTGCTTGGATACAATAGAATAAAACCAGAGATTGACAAAATAATGGTGAGGAAGAAAGCAATTATTAATTGAATAAGAATAAAGAAAGAAGGCAACCAGAAGGGAGCAAGGAGAAGAGGAAGGAGGTAGGCTGACCGAGTAGAAGGGCGCAGCGGAGACGACGCTTACGGGATGTGGGGCGTCGGAAGGGGACAGGGCGTAGAGTGCTGCCTGGAAGAGCTGGGTGGAGCCGGTCCCGACGACGACGTGGCGTTCGGCCGCTGCTTCGGCGTTGCCGACCAGGCGGTGAAGGCGGCGGACCTCCTGCTCCAGGGAGGGCTCCAGGAACCAGCAGACGGTGCCGGCGGCGTTGGTGGAGAAGTAGCTCATCGCCTGCCACCCGGGTATGAGCGTGTCGCCCCTCTTCCCCACTGCATCTCTCCAGAACGCCTCGAACATCTTCGGATCTCCACTGTGTTTCCGGAAACCATCCATCACTAGCATCAGTTTCCATTATTATCATAATTATTTCAACTAAAGCATGATTTATATTAAATTAGTGTTTATAAACAGGTTCATATTTTGTTTAAAACATTTTTTAATATGAATTTAAGAGGCTTGGTTTTTATTCCTTACCCGAATGGTCTGCTATCTATCAATAAAGTTGGTAAAAACCAGACCACAAAGACAAAAACCAAACTATTGAAATTAATAATGATAGTTTAAAGTTTGATTTAAGAAAACAAACAAGGAAAACCGCTTAAATGTTAAATCGTTAGAAATAATCTTAGGCATTTAGTTTATTTAGATGGTTAGGAGGAAATTTAACAATTTTGTATTAGATCAAATTTTTCTTCTTCTTTTTTCCAAACAATCAACAATTTAGTACCATTCCATTCTTTTCTCCTTTGCGTTGAATCAATTGAGATCGTTCAAAATAAGTTTAGCATGCACCTATTTCTGTATTCTTTAAATATATACTAAAGAACTACAAGAACCATGAAACCGCAGCTTGATCTGACCATCTCGAACCGAAAAATGGTTCAAGGCAGGATCCACAGTCATGACCAACAATATGACCCAGTTTTCTCATGGGGGCAGGTCTTGCACTGGCAGCATGTGCTTGATCTAAGTCATCAATCACTTTACTCTAACCTTTCATCATGTTCACAATCACATCACTACCAAATGAATACATAAAAGATGAAATCCCACTTAAGTTTTACCACTTTCCAACTAGCAATATAAAAAGGAAAAAAAGGGAAACAGCAACAACACAATATGATCAGAGTAGAAGCACCTTTAATCAGTCATGGCAGCTTAGATGCCTGGGGAAAGGGAAAAAGAATGATAAAATAAGCATCCAAAGATTTAGCATCTGCCAAGAACCACAACCAATCAAGTGAATGTATGATGTTAAGTTGCTCAAGCATCACGGTATTATTATATGTCTTTATTATATAAAAATGTTGAACAAGACAAGTGCAGTATGTTCCTAAGACAATCTGAATTAACAAAAGAAAAGGAAGAAATAAAAAAAAGAAAAGAGGAGCCTTTAGTGCAGAGCCGGATTATATGTGGAGATCCGGTCAGATGCAGAGCACTGTCACATAACTTGGAAATATTATAAATTAATGCATGTGAGATTCCATGAAAATGACACTGAGCTTTTGACTTCTTTACAGACAATAAAAGGTGTACTAGGTAAAGGCAGAACATATATGTATACCAGTCCCATTTGAGACTAGTTTTTTCACTCAATTTTCTCTCCCCATCACTTATTTTTCTCTATTTCCTTCTCTTTTCCAATATCTTTCCTCTCCACAGCATTGATTCTTGCTCTATGTTTAGACCTTAAGAAAGGTTGGAATCCTGAAAATCATTTGGGCAGGTTCAACTCAGTTATATATATGTCCTGGAAACATGCCAACCTTTTAGCTTCTGTTTCTCTCCCACCCAACAGCAGTTTCTCTGTTAAAGAGAAGGAAAAAGCAGAGCATAGATTCATAAGCAACCATACCAGACATTTTAAAACAGCATACTCCATAAAAAATGAAGCCCTTTCTGATCAAGAATGCTGTTGGAGGCATAAAGCGGACATGAGATGTTCTTTTCTGTAAGAGACTAGGGAAAGGAGGTGGAAAGAGAGTGAGAAAGTGGATGCTGCTGTGCCCCATTTTATTACTTTTAGACCTCATTCTACATGATTGGGATGCCCTACCCACATTAGCCACAGTCTCTCCCCCACATAGCAACCCCTCAAATTCTAAGTGGAGATGATGGTGGAAAATTAGGTCTTTTTTTGGATGCAGGAGGAGTTGTCTCTTCATTCTTCAGCAAGTAGCAGCAATTCTTTCAAAATCAGAATTATGAACACTATGCAGTAACAGTCAGGAACACACATAAAGAGGTTCATAAATTTTGGTATCCCCATCAGGCCTGCTTGGTCTCCTGAACCGCCCGAATCCGAGAATTAGTGAACTTTGCAACCATGAATAAGGCCGATCAAGTGACCGTATATATGTAAAACCAATCTTGCCTTAATATAACACCAATGGAAAATTATGAATTAGTGCTCTATCCACCTCACTATGAGGGGGTGAGGGTGCAGATACCCCGAAGAGGCCGTAGCCCTTCTCCCTTCCCCTGCACCCGAGGTTCAGGGCTGCTTCAGGACTTGAATGGGGAGCGGGACACCCATCAACTAAGTATCATACACCCATTTATGGAGGAGTCCTCCAGCAGGTTTGATGTGGAACTAAGTATCATACACTCACTCCACCGTTTATAATCCAAAAGAGTAGCGTCTACAGGAATCAAATTAACGACTGGCCTTATACTGCTCTGCTAATTCGACCAGTTACGCTACGCTTCCTCAAGGTTGGACCTATTTAAATCGAATGAAGTCAAGAACTTCAAATTGAGATCGGTTCTGCTTATCAAAAGGACGAAAATCTGTGTTTCCTGCTTTCATTAATAAATATAGGGAGATCAATTGGAGCAGTCTTGATAAGACCAAGATCGGTTGCAACTTGCAAGATAAGTTTGGTAGCTTCCTATTAAATGCTACAGTTTCAGAGGTTTTGAATTGGAGAGCTCATAAATTTCACTCGTTATCAAAATCACTATCTAAGTCAAGAGGTTCAGTGTGCCAATTACCTTCACCACTTATTTCATTCAATGTCTTTGGCCCACTAATATCAGAATACCAGTTAAAGACCTAAAATCAGGAAATTGGAAAGCTCAACAAGGGCAAACTAGATCTGCAGAAACCAAAAAAACCCATTTTCTCAGCCCATTGAGAAAATCATGACCTAGGATTAGACCAGCAAAAAAAACCCGGTTCTCCACTCAAAGACTTAGAAAATGAATTCGGTTGACCAAATCATATGATTTATACTAGAAATTGAGATATTCTACCTGACTCGGTTGAACACAAGTGGGTGCACCACCAAAAGCAAAAAGTTTCCGACACCAACGAACCTAGCTTGTGTTTCAAAAAGGTCAGCAGAATATAATCTTTATATTTCAGTCAATATTTCAGTCAAGGATAAAAAAACCTGGAGCATTGACCATGTGAACCCACTCACCAAGTCCCTAGAAAGTGGCTTTGGGGGCTTTGGTGTGGTTGATTGGGCTAGCGGCTGGTGTGAAGTCAGTTTTTTATTTACACAAGCCCAAGCAGGCATAGACCTTCGAGCAAGCAGACGCCACCCGTAGAAGGTCCGAAACCCTCCTCTTTCTCTTGCGCCCGAGATTCAGGGCTGCTTCAGGACTTGCATAGTGCTCTTGAAATTTCAAGACTGTTTCAGAACTTGGCGGACCTATGATACACCCTTCAAACATACAAGTTTTGCGCTACCAAAGAAGTCTCAAAGTCTCTCAGTCAAGGTTCAGTTTCCGGTGTTACAGACCCAAAAAAGAACGAGTCCTAATAGGTTGTGGTCCTTGTGGACCAAGCTGAGTCGGTTTGAGCCCACTGAACCAACTAGTTCATAGGAATTCTAACCCGGGTTAAGGTAAAACACACGCAAACATAGCACGTTTCTCAAAGAGTGCCACAGATAGCAAGAATTTTACAGCAAGAAGACATACCCTCTGCACAATATTCATCCAACAACCAAAAGGAGACAATGACCATGAAACTCGCGCTAGGGAAGGGTGACCAAGTTCACGAACTCAGGAAGCAGGATCATGAAAGTTCACGTTCTTGGTCAGGGTTCCCATGGCAATCTAAGCCTTGGCAAGTCTGCTTTTCCCCTTCTCAAAACATCAGAACGCTATAAACAATGTCACACGCTTGAACATGGAGGAGAAGGGAGTAGATTTTAATAGTTCTAAATCAGAAAGCACCTGACGACATAGTTATCAATAAAAAATAAAAACTTACAGAAAGTTAGTCATAAACGTGAATACTAGACAATGGTTAACTTCCAAACTAATAGTGACAAGTGCGACAGTTGAGTTGAAAGGCGTATCATAAATTTACTTAGACCCTGAAGTAAGCCACAACCTTGGAGGAATAAGATATAAGATATAACCTTAGGGGTCTTACAGGCCGTTTTTCCTAAATAAAGTGGATAGAATATGAAGCAATGATAAAACAAGAAAAAATCCATCAATACTTCCATTTCTAAGGTACAATGAACTGGACATATTCATCCATCCCTTGCCCTAAATGGATCGGGTTTAATCCAGATCCTAGGATACCAATATGACACCAGCATGAGGATATGTCCAGTAAACAAATTTTCTGAGTTTGGGATAGAATTTGAATTAATGGATCTAGCAAGCTCCATACAAATTCAAATTTTTTAAATATGGTTTCTGAAGTAGAGCTACCACTTTATATGCAATAAATTTGGCATTTATTTGCACAGATTCTGAAATAGGATTTGATGTGCAACCACCCATTTTCAGGTACGGCCCTGACGGGTGCAACTTCGTACATCTTTCTTAGGACCCAATTTGGACCTGCTTGCTGTTAATCAGACAAAAGGCACACCGAACAACAAGCCAAATGTGGATCCAGATCCAAATCTAGACAAATCATAGAGCGGTTCAACTGGTTTTGGATCTGGTTCAGTTTAAGAAATCAAACCTTTAAGCCTCTTCACAAAGATTTGAGTGAAACCACAGGCCAACAAAAGATGGTTGGCCTCAGAGAGAATGGCAGTCAGGTAGCTCAGTTCAGCCACCTTCTGCCATGTCTTTTGCAGCCAGATGAAGAAACCATGGCCGTCTGATCTCCAAGATTGAGGGTCAAGATTCGACCTGACCCTGTGGGAAGATCAGAGCCCTCAACTCCACAGTAAAACCAAATGACCTCTCAGAAGATGGAAACAAAAAAGAAGGAAAAAAGAAATGGGCTTGAAGATCCTGTGATCATAAAAAGTGTCCATGCAAGGTACTACAAGTCTACAAGTGCCGTCTTCGTTCAATCATGCCGGGTTTTATGACATTTCTCGAGAAAAATAAAAGCAGAAGACAAAAAAATGAGAAAACCGGAAACACCCATGAAAGGGGAGAGAGAGAAAGAGAAAGAGAGAACTCACTGGTCCAGATTGATGATAGCATCAGAAGGCAGCTTCGCAGGGGAGGCAGGAAGAGAGCTGCTGCTGTTGTTACAGGAAGAGGCCTTTCCGGCTGCTCTGCAAAATTTGGCGTGCTCTTCCTCCCCAGAGCCATCCCTTTCCTGGAGACAGATCTGATTACCCGCCACCATCTCTCTTCCCTCCTTCCTCACATGGCCTCTTTCATACACCAAGCTCGTCAGAAGAACAACATTCATCACCAGGGAAAGGCATAACAGATACCTACCCCCCATGATCGCCACTCCCTTGTGGCCACAACCCCTCACAGATGGACTCTTCCCACCGCTCCCCATCTTAAACCCCCTCTCCCGCGTTTCTCTGAGCTGCAAAAGATGCAGGGCTCGTCAAATTCGTGATCGCCAAAAAATGTGAAGCGGTATCTTCAAAATTTATCACTAGCACCGTCTTATAAAACTGCAGAGATTGTCAGGGGATGCTCTTAATGGAAATTTTGGAGTGTTAACACCAAAATCAAGCAGAGGGCTGAGGAGTCCTGACACCTTGGATTAATACGACATAAATGGTGGTGCGGATATGTACAAAACGAATGGCCTTTATCTATTCATGCACACCACGTTGCAGAAGGGGTGTAGGCATCTGGCTAATTCCAGCAGACTGTTTTTCTTTGACAGCAGAGCAGGAAGACGAAACACCCAATTGCCCAAACGGCTAAAACGTATTCTCCCGAGCTTGCAATGGAGAATATCTCGAAAACCCAAAAAGATTTTCCCCTTCCCCTCCCCGGTTCCCTTCCCTCCTGAGGTTGCTCTAGTTCTTGCCGCAGCACGGGCAGCGCAGTGCCCACTACAAGTGGCCTGTCTCCTGTGAGTGCCTTTTTCTAGGGACTAGGGTCTTTCTCTCTCCCCAAACACAGAACACTGAGAATGTGAATTATAGAAGTGCTGAGTTCCAGCTTTTATAATAGCAAAAGGGATACAAGAATTTTACTTTACAGAACCCTCACAGAGTCTGCAATCATATCATAATTCCTGCCCTTTTGGGATGTGGGCTTCTTCACTGAGCCCTTTTCCCGTCAAGCTTCCAGAGGGGTTGGCTGATGGCTTAGAATTTTGGTGAAGAAGCTCGAAAGAGAACTTCTGCAGTACCAAAAATTAGAGTTTCCCTTTAGGCTGAAAGGGAGACCTGATTGTTTGAAATACTGAAGAAGTGCACTACAGAATCATGGCCGTCACCTCCAGTATCCTACGCTGCCTTAATGGACCAGTTTTTTTTTTATACTAGACTGCCACGGTATGAGCATGTGCCTCAGGTAGACCCAACTGTCTTTTAATGGTCCAAGTGCATGGAGCCAAAATCTAGACCTTTTTAAACAAAATAATGCATCAGTTCACCTAGAAATTTTGATTCCAAACTTTGGTTTTTCAGCTTCTTTAAACACTTCTAAATGTAAAGAATAATCTTGGCATTAGAAAAGCTCTAGTTCTCTTGCAGATACGTTTCTACCAGTATAGCTTGATGTTGCAAAACTGCAATCAAGATTTAGAGTTCCAATCTGTAGACAATAAAGCAAAAATGATGTGTTCGACTGCTATTCCAGCACAACAGTTGGGGTATAACTCTGTAGAATGTGATGGACTGACCAGTTAATCTTCTGAAGGGAAAAACGCCGACAGTGAAGAAAGAAAGAACCCAAAAGGAAAAAAAATGAAAAAGGCACACAAATAATCTTCTTTCACCTCTTAGACAGTTATTAGCGCTAAGAATGATAAAATTAAACAACTCACCAAATCACCAAAAACCTGAGCAGATGTACAGAAGAGCCCAGAGTACTTAAATGAATCCCCAGCCGCTGAGCAAATATTTTCCTGAACTTCTATCTTCCAACCAATCTCTTCATCCAACGACTAAAATACAGCTTCCCTTCCTAAAACTCTTAAGCATTAAAAACCAAAAAGCTGACAGAACCAGAACCAGAACAAGCCTATTTCTCTCTCTACTTCACCCCCAAGCGGAAAAAACACCAAACAATTCGAAACCCAACTAAATTCCCTGGACACTAAACCCATTCGTGATTGTCTTTGTTCCCATCCTTGTCACGAACTGTGGAGATATCCTTGCCAATATCTTGCACACTCAGTGTCTTCTTCTCCCAACTTTCTTTCTGGAAGTTGAACCGAAGTCGCAGAAGTTCAATCCCATAGAAGAAGGAAAAGATAGAAGGCGGGAAATGGGTGTGGCCCAGCGACGGTTTCCTCTGCTTAAATCGACCTCCGCCAAGTCTCAAAGGATTGAATTAATTGAACAGCGAGAGCGAGAGAGAGAGAGGTGCAAGTGACCCACCGAAGGCCTCTCATGGTCTCCCACGCGGCTCCCTTCTAGTGCGCCGTTTCTCCGTCGGGAAAGGCGGGCCCCACGCTCGTGCGTCTTGATTACGTGGCACTCTGCCATGGCCTATCACTGGGGCCCACACCGCCCTACTCACATTTCCCACGTGGCCCCGCGGCCTCCGTTTGCTGACGTGGAATTTTCTTAGATTTCCTCTCACAATGATTAGGAGCCCTCTTCCTTTTAAGTCAAAGTCTCCCTTTTTTTTAAATTCACCGCCTGCGGCCAACTGAATTATCCACATTTTTTTTTCTTTAATATCTATTTAATTTACTTAAATTTCTAACCAACTACCTTTATCCAAATACGACAATTACTCGGACAATTTCAAAATTTAATTACTTTTTAAACATAATTCACGTAATATTTAGATATGTTTAATCTTATTAAACGAATAATTTAGAAAGGCTTTTGAATTGATCAATTGAGTTCATCACTTCTCTCTCTTAACTTTTCAAGAGAGACTGTGTCTACTTTAGCACCATGTCCCTGCTTATTAATGGTCCGCCTACTCGGCTAGGTCGGCAATCTTCTTTCTCAAAAAGAAGGTCGCCTCGTTCTTCCAGTACTGTTAAGATGATTTGGCAGCCTCTGATTGCTCGGCGCTCGGCCCCGGCCGACCCCCAAGATTGTCAATCATCACGTGACCCTAGTTTGAGATTATGAGGTCGCTTGGGTCTGCTGAGCTAGGAGTTAGGCTGACAAAAATGATTGGTGGCAGCTTGTTTTTCTTCTACATTTGTGGAGTAATTGAGTGATTGACATTTATTTTGACAGGCAGCCCAGCGCCACTAATGGCCTGTTCTTGTTGCGATTTCATTGATATAGCAAGGATCTATTCAGACCAATGTTGCCATTGTGGGTGATTGACATTTAATTTGGCAAGCATCACAGCACCACTGACGGCCTGATTTTGGTGTGATTTCATTGATATAACAAGGATCTATTCATGGGTGGAGAGTCTGGACAAAGTGTGGGCGATTGTCCATTCCAACCCACAAAAAATACTTATTTTTATATCAACACTTTAGGGCAATTTTTCTCATTTACATGTTGATGCTCCTTAAAATTTTAAAATTTATTATCGGTGCCCCTTAACGAGAAATCTCTGGCTGCCCTCTGATCCATTCATTGCCAATAATGATAGAATTCCCAAGATAATGATTTAAAGGTCCTTTTTCATGGGCTGTTAAGCATTAGCACTTCAAAAGGACTGCATTGTAGGAATATAATAAAACAGTGGAAGGGAGCTCCGCATCTAATGGCTTCCAACCATCACATGTATTCTTATTATTAATGAAAACATAGATTTTGGAGCTAGTAAACGTAGCTAGAACAAGCCATCGGAGTAGAGATATGGATTAGTTTCAACTATTTATTTAGAGAATGTTTGCTGATAAATTCTCCTTCACATTCATTTCTTCTCCATCCTCCACATTCTTTGCGTCAGTAAAGGCCTCTCTTTGTGTTGTGAGCATATTCCCACCATCTCCTGTCGAATAAGGAAGTAAATGGAATATCAGAAGTGGTAAAAAGAAATTGATCCTATTGTTTAACTTAGAATTAGCATTTTTTTAGATGCTTTTGAGTTTCAACTCCTCATGTTTTTAGTTGTTCCGAATTCAGCGGCATCATGGTGTAATTAGCAAAATTTTATTTGGCATGAGATATGTAATATGTTTAAGGGGTTAAGGAGGAACAGGAAAATGGAAAAAGAGGCAAAATAGTATGCCTTATGTTCAACCACTTAGATACACCACAATGAATAAATTGAAATAGAACATGTGCAATTTTAAGGAAAATTAAGTTTTGGAATTGATCAAATTGCTTATGGCTATGAATCTTCTGCTTTTATGCTTATGAGCTACTGACTTCTCAATGAACTTTAGCTATGAAAAGCACCAAAAATGAATATAGAATACACAGGTTTCGACAAAGGAAAAAGAAAATGAATACATTGATTTGAGTACGTGTAGACATCTGAAATTCAAACATCCCATCACGATCACTACTTATGTTTATATGCAAAATTTTGTAAACCCTTGCACCCAACTGATGGGAAAAAAAATGTACTTGCCTTCATCCATGAAATAGAGATGGGATCCGTCCTGTTAGTATGAGGATTAGTCGCCCCTAGTGCCATAATTAGTTGACATAATCACTCTAAGATCCAAAATTACCTTGTTTAATACCTATGATGCTTATATGTTATACTTCAACCTAAATAACATTGTGGGCATGCAAAGATTTTGAACACATAATCGTTCTTTATGAAAATAGAATCCGACTAGCTTCTTGAATGAGTTAAAATTTGCAGATTAGTGAGATGCATGTCTACCATGTATTCTTCTGAATTTACTTGATTTTCAGTTATTAGTGAATGTTTCATGAAGATCCATGCCAGGGTGATAGTAAACTACTCAAACCCATTACTGCTTGCACTCTTGGCAATCAATATATGAACGAATTTACGATCCAGAACAATTAAGATGAACTATAATCATCCTCATCAAGAGAAAATTTTGTCCGTCAATCAGAGCAGACTTTCAAAAAGTCAAAAGTTTAGTTTAACTTATACAAAAAGTTTGAAAATTATATTTCAGCTTCTTTAATATTTTGAAACTATAATTCAGCCCTTGCAGCAAACAATCAGTAGAAGTCACAAAAATTTAGCCACATACCATAAATATATGTCCACAAATATGCATATGGTAACTTTATAAACTACTTTTATGGCTTACAATTAATAGTCCAAAATTTCCACTTCTTTGGAATGGAATGATGCATATAGTAACCATACACAAACTACTTTTATCACTTGCATTAAGTGGTCCAGTATTTGACCTTTAATTTGAATGTTTGCGTCCTTAGGTACTTTGAGATCACGTTAAGTCTTTGATAGAAGCCTATGAGTGAAAGTCTTGTGGGTCACAACTCATTCATTGCCCACTAGTCTAACTTTTTTCAACATGGCGATCAAAACTTTTAATAAAGATTGATGTGCATCATATCTGTTCTTCAAAAATTCCACACTCCCATCTTCTTTTTTTAAAAAAAAAATTCTTGAATGAGGTTGGGAAGGGGATTAGGAGGGTAACTCCTAAAACCACCGTGATTAGAGTTAAATAATGGCAGTAATTATCTATGATGAATTAAACAGACTAAAATAAAAATAGAATTGAAGAGAAATGAAGAAACTTAAGCGAAACAAAGATAAATTAATATTGAATCATACAGAAAACTTTTATCGGCTATAAAGATGAGGAGAAAGCAGGTGCTTCTAAAATGATAAATTCCTCCTAAACCGAGATAATTGATATAAATCTAAAATTGGTTTTCAATACTACAAGGCAAGGTTGCATCGATGTTTGGTGTGAGTACATTGTACTTTCATCTTGGTATTACATTTTACCCCATATGGCACATGAAAACAGCTACCACAGGAATCGAACTAGCGACACAGTCTTTCTGTGCCACCGGTATGACCAGCTATGTTATGCCCCTATAGCCTGACTTCAAAGAAATTAGTGTTAGACTTAACTGAAGATCCATTTGGATCTCTTTGGTCCCGGTGAAATGAATATGGTGGTTCATCTTATAATTGCTAGAGTGAAAATAGGAAAAAAAAATGAAGAAGAAGCACATGTTTCAAAATTTCATGTGATCTAAAAAGCTAGGGATCAGAGGAAGATTGCAAAGAGAATTGCTTATGAAGCAATACATGAAACCTTGGAAAACAGCACCAACTAATACCCAGAAACAAGTTTAGCAAATCATGATCACAATATTCGATAATTATACTCAATCCCCATTGAAAGTAAAATATCATAGGGCTCATGATTGAGGATTGAGAACTTTCTCAAGAATCGAAGTTCTCGAAGGATTGAATTTTTTTTAAATTTTTTTTTTTACTGAGGATAAAGATTTCCACTTGTGTGAGTGATCATAGTAATTAAAGATTTCTGCTTTTAACTTAAGCCAAAGCTTAGTTTTTACACTACCAAATGCTTTGTCGATTTAGCTAAGAGTTTAAATTGAAATCTCCAATTAAGAGTTCAAGAGAGAGAAAAAAAACTATATTTAGCTCCTCTTGTGCAGTTCATGTCAATATTCACAGTATAAGAAATGGCATTTCTATATAATATGGCTGAGGTGTAAATTATGATGTTTGAATTAATTAATTAAGAAAAAATATGGAAATAAGCATATTTCAATATAAAAAGTATAAAAAATGAATCGAGAAAATTGTATTCTGAGTTCAATATAGAAAAGCGAAATGATAGAGCCATTAGAACGTGAAATTTAGTATCATTTAATTATTTGTTTTTTCCATATGGACTACTACTTAATAATAATAATATTTCCACAAAAAATTAATATGCCTCTTTTTTGTATAACAATTAGGTAAACATATATAAATGTTTCAAAAGTTAAGGGATAAAGCATTTCCAAATTTCTGACATCGCCACCATTTACCACAAAAATAATGTTATATGCAGCCGAACATTTTCGCTTTCCATCATCAAGATCACTAACAATCATAAAGTTATTTTAAATTAACAATCACAGATTCACAAGCACCTTCTCAATAAAAATATTTTTAAAAAATTATTAGCGAGTAAGATTCATTCCACATCTTTATCCATCCTTAACTACTAAGAGTTTTTTTTTTTTTGCAGAGTTGATATTTTATAAGGAAAAATTATGATAAAATGAAATAATCTAGCAAAATTTGGTGACCGATTAACTTGGAGTATATTTTTCATACCCTGTTTGGCATAAAACACCACATATCTTCTTTTAGGGAAATTTTTCATCTCCTTTAGTCTTATTAGCTGGGGAAAAAAAAAGAAATTATTATATATCCTAAAAAATGTTACCATTTTATTCATGATATTAGCCCAATAAAACTAATTTTTTATCTCCAAACAGTCGTGCAATTTGTACATTTTTATTTACTTTATTTACTTATGCAGAGTACATTCCTTCATGCTTTTGAACTCCATATCATCCCCAGAAAACTTCATGTTTTACGACATTTCGAGATTTTCACTTGCCATGTTGGAAAACAACTTTCCTGCCACATGCACGCTCCTCTTCCAAAAAATAAAATAAAATAAAAACTATCAATAAAATACATTTTTGTGATAATTTAGTGCACTTGCAGTTGTGGCAAAGTGAAAGTCTCCGTGGCACAAAGAGAAGCCTTCAATTATATTTATATAATTTGGTGAGATTCCATATATAATATTATTCTTTTTTAGTTTTTTCTTTTCCTGTTTATTTTTCCCCTTTGAGCGAATATAAAGTAAGATGATGAAGAAGGTGGTGATCACAATGATGGGGACTGCTTTGTGATTACTATCATGATGATTGATTGGCATTTACTCAATTATCCGAAGAATGGCGTCGATCCATTGTTGGCAGACAAAGAGAATGCATTTTTTGCAGCACAAGAGTATGGTATATGTCATGTTGTGCTATTATAAAAATTGAGACAACATGCAGGTCTTCAAACACTTTTAATTCTCTCTCTCTCTCTCTCTCTCTCTCTCTCTCTCTCTCTCTAGTGGCAGAAACATTTATTTTCTAGTTGATTCCTCTCATTGTCCTTACTGGGGTAGTTGATGCCCACATTGATTATATGATTGCAGTAATGATTATCAATATATATATATATATATATATATATATATATATATATATATAGTTCTTATTTTTATTTGTGTAGTCAAAAACTGTTGGTAAAGGTGCATTTGCTGCGGCCGTTTGACCATGGCTTTTAGGTTTTAGCAAAAGAATCTACCTTTTGCAACAATTTTTAGTAATACCAAAAAAATAGTCTACTGATTTCAATTTTCATATATATATATATATATATATATATATATATATATATATATATATATATATATATATATATATATATAACTCCTTTCTACTCTATCTCACGCCTCCCCAACCAGCTAAGTTATCTGGAATGGAGGCAAAGACAGAAAGAGAAAGCCTATTCTGACCGCCGGTCCGCCCTATCACTAAATTGGTTAAATGATATTTAATGAAGAGAGAGACTACAGAAGTTAAATTTTGAAGTGGGTGTCCAGATTGTTAATAGTGAGAGTCTCGCATTGAAAGAGAGATTCGAGGTCTTGAGGTCCGTTTTTGGTTATCACACGATTGCATGTCACAGGAAAATTAATTTCCATGCTAGACTTAGATCATTAGATAGATTTAGCGTAGACAGATTAGAATAAATTAAGTACTTTTACGTCAACAAGTGCATGCATTTTAGAGAGACAATAACTTGATAATTTAAGTTGTGTTAAAATTGGTGTCGAAATTAATTCTTCGGGCAAATGAATAAAGAAATTGAAGAAAGAAACATAAAACATAAAGTGAGAAAAAAAAATAATGTGTTTTGGAACAGTTCATCTTGGATAACACCCACAGCAATCGAACTCGTGATGTACTGATACCAGCTATGTTGTGTCCTTTGAAGTTTCGAAGTCAAACAATTGCTGCTAAATTCTAATGGACACCTTTTTTTCCTAAGACCAAATGCTCATTTTTAATGCAAAATAAAGCAACTCGAAAGAATAATATTTTTATAAGAGCATAAATTGAACATTTTGTGCCTTTTTGTACTTTTTTTAACCAAAAAGACCCACATTTACATGTAAAATAATTATATAATTTGAAAATAGTATTACTTTCCGTAGTGCTACCATCATTTTGTTCAATTAAATACTATTGCTATTAAACAAGGTAAATTTAATAACAAGAGCACTCCATGTTGTGATCAAGACACGAGTACTACTTTTCCAAGGGACAGAACAAAAGCTGTTCTGCCACAAACAAAAGCTTTTCAGTGCCGCCATAAAAGGCACAGACAATCAAAATTCAAAATTATTACATACTTTAGGGCAAGTGCTTGAATAACCCACTTTACTTGATTTCTTTCTCTTTTAGAAAGGAGATACAGAAAAGAATTAGAGTTAGGCAGATTCTTACCAGTTGCAGGTCGAAAGATGCGACATGAATATTAAGCTTTAGATCTCTTTCAACTCGAAAGTCTTCAATGTCACACACTTAGAAAGGTGATGGAGTGCAGTGCACTCTCTCCCGTTGGCACCAAACTAGATACATAGAGGCGACGGCAGAACCTTATGCTTAAAATCACCTGGGCATGTCATTAAGAATGAAACGACTGATAACTTGACCTAATCTGTGATTGATTTGACCATATATGCAAGCATTAATAAAATTGCACAAATTTAAGGAGCAACAAAAACTGGAACAAGCCAATCCACTTTCAGTCCGAGCTTGGGCCCCTAGTTTGGTGGATCGTAACTTGTCCCTTAACAGCTTTGGTTTCGACCCAAAAAGACTAACGACCTACCAAGACAACCAATTACTAAAATAATTTTAGTTATAAGTCCCTCAAGTTTCGTCACAATGCTAGATACAAGACTAAACTTTTAGGGTATTATAAAAACACTATTGCCATCCGGCTTGAACAACTTTTCGCGCGAGCAAGAGGCTTACCACCCATTATCACGAAAGAGCCAAAGTACCCTCATCTTTCCTCAAGCTCCAGGGCTATATCAATGCTTGGTGAGGAGATAATGCTCCTTCATCTTTGTATCATGCTCCACCTTGTATGGTTTTGGAGCATACTACCCGGAGTAATCAAACTTACAATGCATATTTCCCGCATCACCAGCCCGACCAACTATGTTATATCCTTTGGGAGTTGAACTGCTTTCATTTGATTGCTTGCTTTCCATAAATGAAAGAAATTCATGTTTAAGTGTGCTTTAGCTGTACCACAATAAATAGCTCTTTCACAAAGTTTCCAATTAATAAATTTAAATTATATAAATGGAATATCTTTGTTTTAATTAAGGATCCAAATTTGGGCACCTAAGTGAAATATAGCATGAAAGGAAAGAATGATCATCAGATGGTAACATGTAGTTCTAGGTAAGTATGAAGAGTATTTCATGCTACCTCCCAAAAGAGAACTGAATCTTTTGCCCCCTAGATACACCGACTGCTTTTAGTGCCTCAGAGTGCCACCCCCACCATGCTTCAACTTGCATGTCAGTGGCCCCCCTTTAAAGCACAGAGGACTGATGCTACATGGATTTGAAATAGAAGCCAGCCACCTACCAGCCCCCACCCTGACTGTTGCGCCAATCCCTTCGGGAATTGGTAACATATAGTTCAAGCGGGTCAACTTGAATTTCCTTCAATTTAATTTGAAGAAACTCTAACACAAGGCTACATCAAATGTAAAATGTGTCAAAATCAAGCAGATATGCCCAGATTTTGTATGTCACTGACTAAGGCAAGGAGTTCCCCATGTGGAAACCACGAACATGCTAGTAAGTCATGCCTAATTACTTTTTACATTAGAAAACCCTAACCCTAAAACCATGAACGATTTAAGAAGAAAGATCAACTCTACACATACATTGATGTGACAATGAGGATGATGGTGACAATAACAAGTGGAGGGAAGTTGGTTGGAGAGGTATTGTCCAAATGCATGCATTATGATGGGAATAACATCAGATAGGTTGGGGACCATGAGGGGTCATGAAGTATCAACATCCTATGGATCATCTGTAGGGAAAATCACTTGTGAACATGACAGCTTCCTAATGGGCCAAGGAATTTAAGCCTGACATTCATCCTAAAGAATTATCCTTCTCTTTAGTCACTTTCATAATTAAGAGACTTGAATGCTTCCTCCATGGCTAGGACTTTCTAGGGTTTCCAGTGGCTTGGGTTCCCTTGAATGACCAAGTCATGGTTCTAAGTTATGTTACCAAGAAGCCAACAAACAAATATAAGGATACCAACATTTGTTTTTGCTATGTTGATGCCATTTGAATTGTGAAACTAGAGAAGTGCAATTCACGAATGCCCAGATTTTAGGTCAAGGAAGGCGGTGGTCACCGGAACTTTGTGCAAGCCGAAGCAGGGCGTGTCTCCTGGGGTTAGGATGGTGCATCTTTGGAGTTCTACTGCTGCTCCCAACAGGGTTCAGGACTAGATTTTCCATGACTTGCTCAAAAAACAAAAAAGTTCCTGTTTTTCCATCCAAAAAATAAGAATTTGCTGATTTTTTATTTTTCCTCTTTTTTTTTAAGAAATGCAAAAGATTGCCAGTATTTGTTGGATTTTCAAGTTTTATTTGCATGCCAATCAAGCACTACATATTTCAATGGACCTGCCTTTTCTTTTTGAATTGGTAGGCTGGGGTTAGGCAGAATCCTGCAGAATATTCCAAGGTGTTCACCTTCTAGCCAGTTAGGTGAAGCTCTTATTATCATCTTGAGAATCCCACTATTTCTAATAAAAGTTTTTGTAATTTCTTATATTTGTGAAGTTTTATACAATAAAAGCTTAAATAATTTGCACTTGGTTGGAAGATCATGGTGAGTATCTTGTTTAACAATAAAAAATTTGTCACCATATGTTTGGGAATAACTTGAGAAATGTTTCTTATTTAAAGATTGGAAAAAGAAGCTGCAAATTATCTTTTATGTTGGAGCTCATTGAATAGTCTGATGGAAGCTACAATATGGATCGAGATTCTTCAAACAATGTGATTTTGTTGGTGAGACTGAATAAACATATATATATATATATATATATATATATATATACACACACACACACACCACCTTTTAAGGTACAGAATTTGCCTTTCAGTGCCTCGCCTCCTCCCCCACCTTCCTTTCTCTCCTCCTGGTGCTTCGGCTTGCATGTTAGTAGTCTTCCTTTTGCAACACAGAAAGTAACTTTTACAATACTAACTCTATGTTCCCATAATATAATGTAACTTGAAGTACCAGCCACACAATATAATATAGAAGGAATAAGAACAATAAGTATTGAAGTATTAGAGGAGCAATAAGCCAATAACTTATGAATTGATCAAGATTCCCCTTGTGTGATAAATAATAAACATGCCACTGACATGATTTCTGACTTGGGAGACACTTTGAAGCAGTGAAAATGTAGGTTTAGTTATTGGTAGGCATATTGGTACAGAGGAGTCAGGCTTGTCTGCGAGATGCCAAAACCATGTAACCTGGTTTCGCAATCAAAACTAGTAAACTGTATTGCTTTAAATTCTTAAAGAAACAAAAAAAGGAGAAGAAGAAGAAGAAGAAAGGAAGACAAGAATGCGGCTCATCTGGTTTTCCTGGCTCATTTCGAGTTTAATGGATTTTAGAAATGGAAAAGACATTAGTTTCAGATTATATAAGTATGAAAAGAAAAGGAAAAATCAGTATATTTGAAAATATTGATACGAGCTTTTATTCACGATATGGTTCTATTTTCGTGGATTTATAAAGAAGATTAATGGAGAACTGAAAGCTACCTGTAAGGTTATCTAATTGAAAAAACTTAAATTTGAGACCCCTGAGGGCCCTCCTCCATTTCTATGAAAAATTGGGAAAGAAAAAGAAATTAAGGTGGGCATTGTGCGTTTAGCTTAAGACATGATTCTCGAAGGATAGCTTGTCTAATCGACTAAGACGAAATGTGCCACTGGTTCTATGCTAAAGAAACTTGATGGCATGGTTATCTACTTATCTAATACTTAAATAAATGATAAAGATGAAAAGATTCCCATTACCCAAGTTCATGACTCATCTTTGACTGCTAATTTCAATTCAAGCTAGCAGAAAACTTTCTTTGCAACGCCATCCTGAGAAATTCTATATAGCGACACTAAATTTGACTACCACTGGTCATGACAGCCTTGATTTATTAGTCTAACACTCTCGTACAATTACAGTGATGTTTTATTCTTATCATATCAAGGTGTCGCAGGATCCGCTTAACTCCAAACACATACATGCCGAAAGACAGAGAAGAGTAGTAACACGACGAATCAATGGACCAAAATTTCGAGGTTTAGAAAGCAGTCACAGTGACCCAGATGCAACTCAATCTCATTGGACAAGCAGATCTAGAGTCTAATAACGTGGGTCCTGCCACCTTTCACTGTTCACTAGTTAATGGACTTTTGCTCAGGAATTTCCCTCTGGTTTGTCAAATCTAGGGGTCTGGCTTCAGGCCCAACTCATTGTGTGTGTGAGAGAGAGTGGGAGAGTGATGCAAATCTTGTTCGATTGTGAAGCTTGATCCATACTTAATACTGTAAGGTCATTTATGCAACCTCACCCTTTATAGATTTGCCCTGATCCTCATGTTTATGAGGGAGGGTCGTCTCTTTTGTTTCTATGACAGTGAAAAAAAAAAAGACAAAAACATGTGTCGCCATGGACGTAGGAGAACTATCTCCGAACCATGTAAATCCTTGTGTCTTCTTCCTTCTCTTCTTCAGTTTTATTCTCTTTGTCGTTAAAAGAGAGATTGAGAGAGTCCTAACAAATCCAAGCCAATTTGGTAGATCCTGACCATTTCTAAAGTGTGTGTACAAAATCAGTGCCCACTACTGGCCTAGATTTGGGATCCACATTGCACCTTCCCATCATAATCCACATGGGTAGGTCCAGGTATATTTATAAAGTTACGAGCCAGTGGCCACGTGACCTCTCTCTCTCGCTCTCTCTCTCTCTCTATTTGTAGATATAACAACAACAACAAAAGGACTAAATGGAAAAGTTCTCATTGGAAGTGCATCTTTAGGACCTTGAAAATGAAACCTAAGAGCGAACAAGGACTGCCAATGGGTAGCCGATATATTTGACAAGCAAACTTGTATGAACTCTGAATGTTGAAAAAGCCCCCAAGTCGGGGACATCTCAAACATCAATCATCATCTTAAAGATTTCACTGGATTCTACCTGCGTTCATCCTCAAGAGTTGTTTGCTGTATAGTTCAGAAAATAAGTTACCTTGAGAACTCATTGAACTGCGATAGCATTGACTTGTTGGACGATACTAAAATCTCTGATCTCATGAAGGGGCTTGTTTCAAAATAATTTCACTGACAACGTTCTTCAGATGTTGGGAACCAAGAAACAGAGTCATGAGACAGATCACATGCCAACCACCAGGTCCTTTATCTTTAATCGCCTACGCTTTGTTTATGGCATTACGCAATGAAAAAAGATGCTTGGGCAAGGTCATGCATTCAAGCTGCTTCGTCTGTTTCTCTCCGTGCTCGAGAATGGACCAAGTTAATCTTGTGCCAGTCGAAAGTTTTTTCTTTGCGATGAGGAAACCTAATGAACTTTTCTCGGATCTACCAACTTTCACTCTCACCAACAAAAGCTCGATTTCCTAGCTAGAGGATTTGAACTTTCAAGACTTTCAAGTTGAAGAAAGTCGCAAGAGTTTGATGCTTGTGGTGCGTCTCTTGTCATAAATTGGCAGCGATCTGCCTCACTGCAGCTTCTCTCTCTCTCTCACTATATATATATATATATATATATATATATATATATATATATATATATATATATATATATATATATATATATATATATCATGCCCTTTTCTGTGTTGTGCTTTGGTCAACACTCTCACATGTTAAGGTTCCCCTAAGTCATGTACGCTACTTTTGTTTATCAAGAAGTCTAGAAAAGCATACTACTCTGTGAAAATAGTAAACCTAAAAGCAGATGTTATATGTGTGAGAGGGGGCAGTCGTGGTTCAGATCACATATGTGTCACTGCTAAAAGCAGATGTTATACTCATGCAACTTCATGACAGAAATACATGTTCCACCCTGTTGGAGGATCTTTGATACAAAGAACATTCATGTTCCCGTATTCTCGTTTCCGGAAATATGTTGTGGTTATGCACAGTATTTAATTTCCGGTAATTGCATATATTTCCTAAAACGACAACAAAGTTGTTCTTGGATCATGTGTTTTATGAACATGTGCTACAAGAAAACAATGTTATGATCAATCACGTTCATGCCCATTGTTCCAAAGAGTTTCAGGCTTGAAGTTCCCTTCAAACTTGTGTGAAAAGCAAACCCGAGTGCAAATAATTATCCTGATGTCCTGAAAAATCTAGTTTCTCTCAGAATTATGGACAAGAAATGTGCTCCTAGATCAAAAGGAAATCCTGAAACTAATAGTACTATATCAGGCTAGACTAGATCCAGCCACTGACACTGAGAACTAGGCTTGGTTTTCTCGAGTAGGTCCAAGGGAACCTAGATCTATGCCTAGTTTCAGTATCTCAAAATCCAGATAATGATCCAGCCATGACCAAACCTCCCTCTCTCTCTCTCTCTCTCTCTCTCTCTCTCTGGTATAAGGTGCCAGCAGTGTATAGAAAATAACAGTTTGGAACTCGACAGCATAAACTTTGGTAGCTTATAAAAATCACACATATACATTCAAAAAGCCATGATTCATTTGTTTATTTCTAGGCTTTTAAGCAAGAAAATCACTGCGCCACCAGTTTAATCCAAAACTAAGGGAAAGCAGATATCCATAGTGTTTGCTCAAGATCGCGGGTGTGTGGTGTCTATGCCATCAACACAAATAAAAACTCACAAAAACTCATGAGAACCGGCAGACCTGACCAACCAAAATGATTTGAGTTCTCAAATGTAGTCCTTAAAAAATTTATGAGCTTGATTGCACACATCAGTTTTTAATCAAACTTCACCAACAACGCATGTCAATCAAATTTTTAACCAGTCTCATCTTACGACTAGTTTTTCCAACCCTTCTTTTCTCCTGATTAATTAAAACTGTCATTGCCCAAAAAAAGATGAAAAAAATCTAAAAATTTTGGAATCATAATTCCACGACTTAGGATAAAGTCGTAATTAAAATTTTGATTCAAGAATGAGTATAATTCCATAGTCAAATTTCTTTGTTTGATAAAGTAATTCTCATTTCATCAAAAAATAAGAATTTTAATTATAGAATTCCACTTTTTCAGCTTCCTCAAGACACACCCTAGTTTTTCCTTTTCACAACCATTATATGATTATATCCACTATAAGATTAGTGGATCACAAAAAAATCCAGTTTCAATTCTAAACTAATTTTACTCATTATATGTACATAAAGAATTCAAAAGTAACCATATTTTGCAACCCCAGCC